>JAHWFP010244998.1:108606-149614 GCA_023313725.1 Lithobius niger | reverse complement strand
CAGGAGGGGCAACCCCCCGCAAAAGGAAACAGTGAGTAAGTCGAGTGCGAGTTCTCGGACATCACTCCGATGTTCACTCCAGAGATTTTCTCTTTCCAACAGTGAACTGCGTTCCTGACAGCTCTCAACTCTGACACGTTGATGTGAAGACCGCTTTCCAATGTCGTCGAAGTTCCTGCCTCTGTCCAATCTCCCAGATGGGCTCCCCACCCTGTGGACGACGCGTCCGCGAAGAGGAGCAACTCCGGCCTTGCTTCCTACAAACGTACACCCACCTGGAGGTTTTTCGGTGACATCCACCATGCCATGTTTGGAAAGTTGTGAAGAAATACCACGTCGTTCCAAGACTTCCTAGGATTCCATTCTTCTTGTCTGAACCAGTGGATGGGCTTCACTCTCCACTGGCCCAGAGGTACCAATGTTGCATTGGAATCTAGCATACTAATTGTTGATGCGAGTTCCTTTACTGACGTCTCCGTCCTGGCGTGGAGGTTCTGTAGGGAGGCTACTGTTTTCTCCACTCTCTCTTGTGAGGTCCGGACCTTGCACGTTACCAAGTCGAATTCTACCCCGAGGAACACAAACAATTGGTTGGGGGTAAGTCTTGACTTTTCCCAGTTTATCCCCAGTCCGAGAGTTCGAAACAGCTATATGCATCTGTTCATCTGGTTTATAAGTTTGTTTGGCGACAGGTGGCGGAGTAGCTAATCGTCCAAGTACGCGTGTACTTTTATTATTTCCTGATGGAGTGTCGCGAGAACTGGACGCAGAATCCGGGTGAATACTTGTGGCGCTGTAGACAAACCGAATGGCAGGGTTGTAAATTGAAACGATGTTCCTTCACACATGAATCTGAAGAGGTGTCGAACTGCAGGGTGTAGCGGGACGTGGAGTTACGCGTCTTCAAGGTCTAGAGAGACAGTGTATTCCCCGCTCCGTAGCACCTCGCGAATCCTCCCGATAGTCTCCATCTTGAATTTCTCTTTCTGTATATGGTGATTCAGTAAACGAAGGTAGAAAATCAGCCCCCCCCCCCCCCTTTGGGATGACCCTCACCGGGCTCCAGAAGCCTTTGGGACCAGGTGGTGACTTCTCGATCGCCCCTTTCTGAAGGAGCTTTTCCACTTCCAAGCGAAGTTCTGGGGTCTTGACGTCCTGACACGCCACCCCAGGTGCCTTGTCGGAGAGCCTTGGTGACGAGAATAGGGGGGGGGGGGTGGTACCCAAATTTGATTGTTTCCAAGATGAATGCATCGTCCGTTATCTTCTCCCAGTCTCTGAGGTGTTTCGCCAGTCTCCCCCCCACCTGACAGTGAATGGGGAGAGACTGCTCGGGGTGGGCGTCAAGGCTTGCTGTTGGTTCTCCTCCCTCTTCCTCGGGATGCGCCTCTTCCCCTCTGTTGTCCTCTGCCTCTCTGTTGCCCGGGATTGTCACGAAAGGGCTGCAGGACCGTTCCCCTCTCTCCTCTCCCAAATCCCCTCCCCTTACCATCTTAGGGGTAGTGCGGTTAGTTGGGAAAATTCCTGCTTGAAGGATTGGTCTTAATCCGACTCCCTCTGGCACCAGAGGGTCCCACGTAGGTGGTTTGGTCTTCTCTTTCAGTTCTGGGGCTAGTTGAAGGAGTTTGCCTCCGAACACATCCGTCGACCCGTGTATTGGCATCAACCACAATTGGCCTGCTATGTCCGTGGGGATGTTTGACGCAGTTTAGAGTAGCGCATCCCTTTTCCGAAAAACCGAGTTTAACAGGAGCCGCGACGACCAGTTTAGGCTGTCCCGCTGAAACGACGAGGCACGTTTCATCATGTGGAGGCACTCCTTTACAGTCTGATTTTCCCCGAGAGAGGGGACTTCGGCCACGAGGTTCTTGAGGGCTGCCGTAGAGGCGGAGTAGGCTAGTTCCGCATGCCAATTAGCGCAAATGCTGCAACGCAGTAGTACCTCATCCTCGTCGAATTGTTGCATTGGCGTGCGGATGAACTGTAGGGTCCGTATGGTAGAGTCCAACTCAAGGTTCATTCTCTCCGGGAAGTACTCCGCCTCAGGGAAGGTAGAATACCGCTTCTTGGAAGGGGCACCTTTTCCCGTTGACCTGAAGAAAAATTTTGTCATAACTGGGTCGTGGGGAGGAAGAGGCTTCAAAATCGAAATTGGCTGTCCGCCCTTCCGCGTGAGGGATTCTGCGTTGAGCAACTGACGGAATCCGACCGCCGACTGATAAAGGTGAAGGGGTGGGTCCTTGGGCGCCCCCGAATTTGCGAGCGTTTCGAGTGGTGGGTCATCCGGATTAAGTTCCACTGGGGTTGCTTCCTTTCAAAATCTGGTCTCCTTAAGGTGTGTGAAAACGAAACTAGCAAATTGTTTCCAATGGATGAGTCCAGGTCCTTCCTCGAAAGGGTCGTCATTGTCGGTCGATTCCGGAGGGGGGGGGGGGGGTTTGCGACCGATTCCCGCCATTGTTTTTCTTGATCACGTTGTTCATCCCCAAAGCTTCTTTCTTCCATGAAAACGTCATCCTCATTGAACACCACCTTCTTCCTTTTTGCCTCCGGTGATAGGGAACCACGGTCGCATTCCCGTTTACGTGCAGACGAGTTACTCCTAGCAAGGTGGTCTTGGTAGTAGAACTGGTCATCCTCATAATCGTCTTCCCCTTCTTCCTCGTAAAAATCCTGCGTCTGTTCCCTGACCAGCGGGAGAACCGCTCTCACCGGTGAGTAGAGTTGATCCGTGGAGGATCGGGGATGTCCGGAGAAGCTTGGTGAAAAATCGCGAACAGGTGAACTGCGATCCTTTTCTCTGAACATAGGTTGACGTCTGGTTACTAGACGGTCGTGAGGCCCCTGATCACTACGAACTGAGTGTGAGCTGCGATCTGCCCGTGCGCTGCGATCGTCCTGCAGCCTGCGATCGATGTGCGATCTGCGATCGTCATGCGAACTGTGATCTCTGTGCGGAATGCGATCCCTAGAATAGCTGCGATCCGTCAAACTGTTTTCAGTTATACGTGGATCGCGATCGCTGCGAACTGGCGAACCGTGAAAATAGCTCGCCTAGTCAAGGAAGGATCCTCGGGGCCAACATTTAAATCCACTATACTCGCCCTCTTGCTAACCCTTTTCTTGGGTGCGGGAGGGTCTTTTTTGACCTGTGCCAATCATCCTCGCGCTCGCCTTCCCTTTTCTCGGGGGCTGAGCGTGTTTCCTTATTTTTTGGCACATTTTTATCCTGTCCGCTAACCTTTTTCTCGGGCGCTGACGGATTGGTCAATTTTTTGGGCCTGCTTTTATCGTGTCCGCTAGCCCTTTTCTCGGGTGCTGACAGATCGCACTGAGCTTTTACACCACTCACTTGTCCAATGTTCTTTGTAACTGTCGTGGGTATAGTGCTCTTAGAATGTTTTCCATTTCCCTTTTCTTTTCGTGAGACTGAAACGGCACTGTGGCGAGGCGGACTGTCCCTTGAACTAGCCTCCGTCTTTCCATCGCGCGGCTTCAGTTTACTCAGTGGCGCACCGCCCGGCGAACCACTCGTCCGGATCGCCGGCGAACCCTTTGTCTGGATCGCCGGCGAACCCTTTGTCTCGTGCTCCTCCAGAGATTTGACAAGGATTGCAGTTGATCCCTCCACGTGAACTGACAGGTCACTGTTTAAGAGTACATTTTGCTCACCATATTCCTTAATGGATCCATCCGTAATTGGCTCCGAACTCAACCAAACCTCTGTGTGGGGAGTTTTTGCAGCACCGTCACCAAAACTGTTGCTTGACAAACCATGCTGGGCTATTAACGCGTTCACCGTTGACACAAGTCCCGCGATGGATCCCATCACCTCACCTCGAAACTCCCCAATATTCGTGTCCACATGAGACAGCACCGTAGTGCTCACTTTATGTTCAACTTTGTCCTCCATATCGGCCGTCCGATCAGAAACAATTGATTTAGCCGTGTCCCGGGCTGCCGTCACCATAGCCCCCAACGATCCTTGTGGGTAAACAGATTTTGCGCCGAGTGGAAACCCGTCAAATTCCGATGACGAATCGGTTGCACTAACCACTAATTCTTCTACGAAGATCGACGCTTGAGGGTCCTTGGCCATTTCAGCTAGTCTTCGATCAAGGGAAGAATTTTCTTTCTTTTGCCTTTTCTTTACTTGCTCTAGTTTTTGGTCGGATCGTCGCCAAGTCCACAGAATGCACTTCACGGAATTCGGGTTGTGAGCTTCACAAATATTGCATTTTTCGTTACCAAAATCACAAATCCTACATCTCCTGCATAAAGGGTGGAGATCTAAAGGTGTAATAAACTGACATGAATTTTATTGAAGGAAAGCTAGTTTTGTTTTCATTTGGAAGGTAGCTACGGTCGGAGATGCTATTAAAAATAAACACTGGGTCCGTCAAAATGCACAAACGTAAACGTACCAAAGTGCATTTGAGCACAAAAATAAAAGCTTAAATATACCAGCTTAGTTTTTAAATATGCTGTAACGCATTTACGTTAATTTTAGTTGTTTGCAGAAGCAGACAAGTGAATTTTTAACAGTTGGACATTTTTCAAAAATATCGTGTGTATCCTTACATATATGTGAGGTTAAGTACCATTAATGGAAGCCCCTCCTAAAACACAACTAAGCTAGTGTTTTGGGGCTTTATGCCTGAAAGAATAAAATTCAAATTATACAATGTTTGGAAAACGGCGACCGGAGATGAAGTTCGCTATGGCACCGTTTCAGCGGTTTTTCTAAGTGATGCCAATTTTTAATGAAGATGAAATTTCAGGATCTTTTTCCGTGGAAAGTTAGAAGATGTATTCTTCTATTAAGGGCTGCAAGAATTGGTCGATTTGATGCATTTTCCATGGAGATATGTTTTTTTATATAGCGAGGTCTTTTTGGTGCGGTCGTGCCAAAAAAAAAAAGTGTTTGTCGTGAAACGAAGATTTCTGCCCTCAGGTTTTTGCTCGGCGGTGTCAAGGTGGCCTCACCACGAGTGTCTAATACAAGACCACGTTTACAATGAAAAAAATTACCGCAAGTTTCTTCCCAAGTTCGTCAGCAGAACAAAATACAAATATTATAAAGTCGAGGAGCTCTACGTTATAAACTAACAGTTTATAGTTACCTTAATGCTTTGTGCCAAAACAGAAAATTAAGGCCGTGAAAAGAAATAGGTTTGTTTCTCGGTTATTTTTATTCAAAAAGTAACCAGGCTACCAGGCTTATTATTTTATTTTTTATTTTATTGGAAGTAACTCGAGTCTTACTTTCAACTGCTCAAAACACTTGCATTTTAATTTTACGGAAAAACTTGCAAAACACTTAATTTTACGGAGCTGAAAGTGGTTAATTTAGGCTAAATAATACTTATTTTCAGCTAACTGAATTGCTTTTCCTCGTAACGGTAATACATTTGGCTTGAACTAGCAAATAAAAAGCATCGACAAGGGGCAAATTTGACCACCAGGCAGGGCCTGAGAAACCACTAATTTTTTTTTCGTAGCCTAATGCTTCCAACTTTTTTCCGCAAAATTGTGTTCATCTGTGCACCTCTTAACGCAGGAAAAATGAAAAGTGCTCGGATCACGGCCAAAATCGGCATGCCCCATGGTAACACCCATCACACAAAAACAATGAAGGAACAGCAAGTAGTTTTTAGGCCTAAATATTTCTGAACTAGTTTTCCTTTTAAAATTGTAAGTGTTTTTTAAAATTCTGCTGTACACTGCGCCATATAATTCGTTTTTCTGAGTGACGACTTTTTTTAAAAATACGATTTTGTAAGGGAATGTGGCCAAGTTGTCCGTGTGAAGCAGGTTGACTGGGCAAGTCCACTACGCTAATGATAGGGCAGGAGAGACAAGGAAGAGGGAAGATGCAGGCAGTGCTTACTATTACAAGATAAGTATGAAAAAGGGGCCCAAGTTGATCAGATACTATGTGGATCCTCAAACAGCTAAATAAGTAAAGACGAATGAACAGCATGAAAGATCTGTTCGACAGCTAAAATTATAGACATTTCTGTACGAGTTATATTATTAAGTGTGGGTATTTTTTCCCCCACCGGAGCAATGCAGAAAGGATCCCCGTACTGCAACGTACCATTGCCATGATTCAACTACAGACTTGAGGAGACCGTTATTGCCAGGATCCTTTGCAAGTCCATGATTCGCTGAGATGAATTCTTTGTTCCAGAACGAGGTTTATTTTGAGAGTAAGCAGGACTTCACTGCTTGCAGGCAACCATCTTACGATCGAGAAAGAGTCAATGCTAGCGACCAGTCGGCACGCAGACATGAGCGGACGTGGGAGAGGCCAGCTGTGTGAGGAGGATTGGAGCTTGTTTCAATTTAGTGTGCATCAGCAATTCAGCTATCGTCATCATTAATTTCTGACTAAGCTTAGAGAAATAAATCATATGCACACTAAACAGGGAAGCTTTCTGACAGGTAAATTCTTACCAGGGAGTCCATTTCTGCAATGACGCGATTCTGTAAATTTTTTTTTTGATAATGCGCAAGGATTTGGAGAAGTTGGACAGAGTAATGCCAACCATCAGCATCCAAAGCTAAATCGCAACAATATGCATGCAGAGCAAAAATGTTTCAGTTTGTCTTCTGTCAACTACAAGCAATGCATTAAGTTCAATAGTGTCTTGAATCATTAATCCCAATGATGTACGAGCCATTAAAAGGATGTACCATCCTGTCATTATATCACTTTTGCAACATTTACATACGTTTAAGTGAATGTAGCAAAACCAACTTGAACGTGGGAAAATGCAGGAAAATAAAAACGTTTACAACTTTTATATAAACTTGAACTAATGCTGCGAGAACTGAGTCGTACAGGAAAGTCAACTTGAAGGCATGTACCTTTAGACAAATTGTTACCAAGAGGAAATCGTGCAAATCTACCGTGGCACCATTAGAGGCAGTCATATTGTTAACCTGTACAGTTTACTATCAGGTGCATGAGGACGTACCAAATTTTCACTCAATAATTAAGGAGGCACATGACTTTTTTGTTTCGTTAAAATGTGGTGTGCATTCTTCCACTTGGTGGAAGGAAGTGCTACATAGTATTAGATGGCGCTAGATGGTGGAAGACTCTGCAGACTTTCGTGCCACTTTAAGCCGAATGGATTCTGAGCCAAAGACAATGGAGATTTTGTATTACCGCCCACGGGCTTATGTAGTTAATTTAGCAAAAATCTTAGGGGGGGGGGGGGGGGTGATGTGTAAATAAACAACCATAACATAGAAATACCAGGGTGCGGCCTGGTCGATTTTTGGTTTTGTTGCTTAACCGAAAACATCCATTACCTGATTTTTCCTTATATATCAGTTCCTTCCTTTGAAGGCTCAATCCCCTGCGATGAAAAGTTGGCTTCTCTCCCGTGTATGTAGCCCCCCCCTTCTGCGCATGCGCGCATTTCTCTATATAAAGCGCCCGAGTCGAGCTGGCTTCATCTTTCTTCCACTCAGGTCTACCTTGGCGACCGAGATGGGAGGACGGGCGGGTGAGGGTAATGTACGTTTTCGGTTAGGCAACAGAAATCAACCAGGCCGCACCCTGGTATTTGTATGTTTTTATTGCAGACGAAAACAGACAATTGCAGTGATTTAGCAGACCTCGTCACATGGTGGTGGGAGCCAAGGACGATGGTTACACGTGCTGAGTCAGCTGCCCCGGAGTTTAATAACCCCGTGAGTCGACCGCGATATCCATGCAGGCGGCAGTTAACGGGAAAAGGTCAGAGAGTATGTCCTACTGATGAGGGCGACCGGGGAGGTCTTCACCTGAGACGACCTCGTTGACCGTGTAACAAGTGAGTGAAGGTGCTGTTATGACCCAACGTGAGGTGACCGTACAGGTATGGTGTAGTTCGCAATCGGTTTCGTACCTTAAGTTGGGAAGCGATTAAGGAAGCATTGACGGTGACCGTAATCTGGGAAAGGTAAATGAAAAAAGTTAGACATGCAAACATGACAAATGTCTCATTATCTTATGTAAGCTGTAGAAGGCTTTTGATCCAAGTATGATGGGCTTCGACGACCGGGGAAGCATGTCCATAGTGTAACGAGGTAGTATGGCCGAGGAGAAAGTGTGAAGCAGTTGCTTGTAGGCAGCCGTAGATTTCTTTGTGAGGAACAGGAAAACGGTCGTATAATGCCGTTGAATTGTTCGTGAAAGGTTGGAACACTTGGATTTGGATTACCGAGTCGAATAATTTGCTGTAAAATGTTTGTATAGTGTCTTTTCTCTTCTTCTTTTCTAATTTTAATATATACTTTTTATAGTATGTTGAATATAATTTAAGGATGAAGTAAGAAAATAAACCGCACTGAAGGAGGGGCGGCTGAGGAACCGAACACACAGTGAAAGGACGGAGTATTTAAGGCTGTGTAGAGGTGACCGACGGCTAGGAAAATCTTCGAGATTCGGGGAGAGAAGGTGGACTGAAGCAATGGTGTGGTTGTGATGACCGTAACTAGAGTGCTTGAAAGTCGTTAATGATGCAACAAGGAAGAAGCAGTGAGTAATCGGTTCCTCGGCGAAAAATTCACTATGATCGGTTCCTCGGCGAGAAACTCACTATGAGAGAAGTTGTGGGTGAACCTATGGCAGTGCTCGGAAACCGAGTGCCATGCCCTTTGCACGTTGACGACAGTCCGTACAAAGGAGGTTCCGAGAAAAGACATCAAAACACTGGACTAGCCCGTTGAAGACAAGGATAAAAGTGGTTGCATCGTCAAACTGACAACATTATAGGATGACAGTTGATGGAGATCTGAAGTAAAGGTGGCCGAGGACCAGGAGGCGACTGCTAGGTCAACAGCTTGAGACATGTGTATCGTGGATAATGAAGCTATGGCAGGGTCAGGGACCGTTGCAGAGAGGTACAGATACCGTAGTTGGGTCCACCGACGTGGTCGGAACAGGAGATTCCACTGACTGTGTACTCTGTGATCCATCTTGGAGTGGAGGGACGACGGCCGAGTCTTGTGTCTGCTTCATGGCTGGGACCTGGCTGAGAAATTGTCGTAGAGGGTCCTGCTCGAGTTTTTGGAGAAGGGAGATCGTGAGGAGATCGGCGAGTCTTGGAGCAGTGTTGTTCCCTCCAAGGCAGTGTGAGAGGTAAAGGTGAGGGCTTCTTGAAATTTTCTTTCACGAAAATATTGGAAGCACGAAGAGTAGTTACCTAGAGCTGAAGGCTACTGATTTCGTCAACCAATGTTAGAGTCCCTTAGAAAATTCACGGTCTCAACGTTATTGTTTATGGTTTCTTAAAGGGTAGGGATTGTAGCTGCGGAGGAACGGAGAGAATCCATCTCGAGAACTGATTCCCGTAAGGCTTCAAGATCTTGTGCAAAGGAACGTGCTACTGATAAAAGCGACTCGCAATTTCCATTGAAATGGGCTAAGTGGTCTGTCGACAGCTGAAGTCCTCGTAGTAACGCAGAATGGATGGCGTCTGCTGTTGGAAAGACTGGTCTGGTCTCAAGAGCGACCGAAGAGGCGACCGTAGATGACGGTGTTGTGTCTAATCGTAGAGGAACGGGTGAAGAGGCTGATGAAAGAAGCGGATTAACTGTACTCGTGGAAGTAGAATACTTGTTCTTTGTCCGCATTCCAAGTGTAGACTTGAACTGGTGGTGCGATGTTGATGGAGGAGACCGGCGAGGAACATCGTCTTTCGCTGGAGGCGCAATGACCAGAGGTACTGGAACGGTTGTATGGTTCGACGAGGACATCTTGACTCAGGAAGGCTTTTTAGAGCTGCCATTGGAAGAGACCTGTGAGGAACCAGTCATTCGTGGAAAGGACGTATTGGTTTGCCCGTTGAACAGTGCGTTGTCGAGACTTCTTATGGCGATGAAGAATGTCTCTCCATTCTCGGAAAGGCACGCGCACACACACACACTACATTTTCTGTTGAACCAATCACACACGCAGAGAAACTGGCAACAGGGATGTGGATCTAAATGGCTCTTGGCACCGGTAAACTCAAGGCATGAACATTTAACGGGGTCTGGAAGGGCCGGTGTGGCCAACAAAGGGAGCCGAAGTGGGTCTGGAGGAGCGTTTGGATTAGACGAGAGTCCGCATTGGCCGGGGTCGAAGCATCCGTAGTAGTAAGAACACACTGAGGCTAGGCTTAAAGAACACAATAGTGGGACACTACCTGGACGTGCAAACTGGAGAGAAAGGCACAAGGTTAAGCGCAGGAAGACAAAGAACAACATGCACCGTCTGGTAGTGTTGAAGAGATACACAAGGCAGTGTCCCCATAGACTGTCGGCCAAGGTAGCGACCGTAAGTGAATCCTAGCGAAGGAGGCGGGGCGACCGATTCTTCTTAATGCTTTGAGTCATGCATTATGCGTGTTGATTTTTTTTTTAGGTCCCATGTGGTAGTTGGGTTCGGTTGCGGGGTATGAACATTCATTCGCTTGGTTTGGAGACGAGGACGCTGCCACTGGGCTGTTGCTTCTCGCTTTGCTCGGGGTCCACGGGGCTACTGGCAGTGCGAGTTGGACTTAAGTGTTTGGCATGCCTCTTGAGTGTCCTTTTTTTCTGGACGCCGTGACTCAAAGGGTTATGACAGAAAAGGCGACCGGGAAAACGGTTGGCTCGGTCAACAGTGTAGTCAAGATAAAGAGGGATTCGGTATTAAGTGTGGAGTCTGTCGAGGAGACAGTATTTGGCGTGGCAAAACACCTTACTTGGTGCTTAGTTCGGGTATGCTCCTGTCGCCTCCCCCCCCCCATTGTTAAAGTGGAGAACAGCAGAAATGTGTGCCACAGATGAGAACAGAAAAAAGAGGGAGGAAGGGCATTAGTAAAGGGGGTCATCGCTTGTGTGGTAGTCCGATAAAGAACGGACGGTGCGCCAAACCCAGACCCATCGTCTCAAGCAAAGATAGAGAGAAAGAATGGGACAGGCGACCAGAACCGCTGTCCGAGAGGGGAAGCGCCCGTTGAAACGTACCGACCGGGAGACCCGGACGGAGAAGAAACAGAGGCTATGAAGGCAATGTTAAGGGTGTAACGATGAGAGAGAGACCTTCAGTGGCCGAAGTCGTAGTAGCGGTGGGTTGGGTACGGTGTAGAAAGGAAAGACGACCAAGATGGCGGCTGTACGTTGCGTTGTTTCAGAGAGATGATCGTTTGAACGAAGGGCAATTTTCAGCAAACAAACGCAATTTTCACGTCGATTTTGGCGACAACACCAACAATAACACCAATTAAGGTAATAAAAAGATGATATTGAAATAAATTACCGAAGTTAACCCAAAATCTACGTTCCAAAATACCTAATTCAAACGGCGTTACGCCTCCGATGACGCAATAGGATTATTATTATTTTTTTTAAACAGGGCCTAGAACTGTGTAGACGATATATTGTCGCTTAGGACTGAAAGGGTTAAAGATAAACTATGGTAAAATTAGAATTCTAAATGCACAAAAGTGGAGCCAAATTTGTATAACTTTGATGCTACAACCAGCATTTGTTTATATTTGCGATTCTACGTGGATAGCATGTTAACTACAAATTTCAGAATATTTACAATATTTTTTTTTTTTATCAAATATGTCGTGGAAACATGCATTAAGCTTAAATCGAGCGGGGGAGGGGGGGGAATCAATATATTTGTACTATAAACACTATATCAACAAAACATTTTTCAATAAAATTTGTTATTATTTAAAAATCAGGAGTTGGCACCACAGCACTAAATACCAGATACCACCTCATTCATAAAGACCGGAGAAAATCGAGTACCAGGGTACTAAGCTTGGTACCGACACCGTCTGAAAAATGTGTGGTACCGCCCAACACTAATTGCGACGCATATGTACGCCGATCATCGTCGAAAACTAAATGACATTGTAAAAAATTAAAATTTTCTGTAATGCAAATTAATATTATGATAAAATTTCGTTTTAATTAATATAAATAGAGTGATGAGGTCACAAAACCGATCGATTCCGACATTTTTCGTGAGTTTTCCGAGTAACCTCTGGCCGAACCTCGACCCACATTACCCAGAATTTTTTAACACCGCCACTGCCAATTTTTGCTAAAATTGCAAAGAGCACACATTAAATGCTGACGTCAACACTCCGTGTACTATGGACGACGGTTTCACGTTGAAAGACCTCGTTAGCGGTTAGCCAAGTTCAAATCGCAAAACTTTATTCTGTAAAGCATAATACCTTTTGAGCTTCTACACTGCAATTAACCCACCCCTCGACTTTAAGTTCCTTGGATCATAATTGAACAAAAGTGTCTGGTTTATGAGAAGATGTGGTTGACCCGAATTGCCCTAAACACTTTTTTGGGTACAACCACATTAATCCAACATGTGACACGTCGAATTAAAAAGATTGCAAAGAACACCAGTCTTACATTACCAGAAAATTTTCGACTTTGCCGATGTCCATTTTCATAACACAAATTGTCATAACACAAAGACATTAAACTTACAAGCATTAATATTTTTTTAAATTGTGGATAACTGAAATGAGGTGCAGGCCTTAATAAAGGCAAGTTGGCAGTATTCCCTTCTTTTACAAGATATCACAAGGCTTAGGAAAAGTATAGCTTACGGAATCACTTCCTTGCATTCTGATACGAAACAGCTTGACAGGCCTGGAACCCAGATATCGTGTACGCGTGTCAGACAAATCTCCCGTAACTTGATCGAGGACTGTGCGCAATAAAACCCCATTCTGAAATGCAAAGCAGACAACCATCAGACAACACTGCAATAGTGTAAAATGAGTTTTTACTATCTTAAAATGCTTACCTTCAGTATGTGCTAAATCGTTTCGATTTGCTCTTTTAATTGCCCGAAATTAAATTAAACACCCATTTGATTTATAAATTCATTTAAACTTCGAGTTTAGCTTATCCTCCTCCAGAAGCGCTGGCGTTGCGCCCTATGTCATATAGATATCGCGCTACCCTAGTCACTTTCGTTTCCCCCAGCGTCCCATACAGGAACCTACGGGTTCAGCGAATGCAGGGAGGTTGAGTGGTTTCTAATGAAGGTTAAGTATTTTAGGAAAGTAAAAGACTAAAATACCAGGGCCTGCACCTGGTTGATTTTAGTTTTTGTTTGGCTATCCGAAAATAAAAATTTTAACAAGCTTAAAATTAGTTTTTACTATCCTAAAATACTCACCTTTAGTAATTTATGGTAAAATCGCTATTTTGGCTTTTTCATATCCCAAAAGCAAACAAAATAATCTTATTTTTTTGTCCTCGTGAGTTTTCCCCTTTGCCGGCCAGGCGCGCTGCTCGGTTACCCACAGATGCAGCCGCCATTTTGGATCGTTCCTCACATTCGCTTAGAACCTTTCTATTCAGCGAAGCGGGGAGGCGGGTGGGTGTTCATTACTGAAGGTGAGTATTTTAGGATAGTAAAAACTAATTTTAAGCTTGTTAAAGTTTTCATTTATTACTACCTGCAAAATACTGACCTTCAGTAATTCATGCTGACTTTGTCGTCCTGGGGGAGGGACGCTGAAATAGATAATATTCATTCCAACATACCGTAACATGCTTACAACCAAACCAACAAACAACACTAGCATGTCGACCCCCAATATCACCATGATCTAGTTTCGACCAAATGCATGAAAAGAAATTTTACTCTATTACCCACCTTTCGATTGGGACGAGTCCTTCTTTTCTCGGTCTGTCCTCGTTTTCCTTGTGTGACCGCTGACCCACTTGCGCCTGCTCGCGCTTGGGTACCTGCAAACACTGGGTGAACAGCTTCAACCTGCGTGTTCGTTTTGCCCACTGTGGGATGCTTCCACTACCATCTAGGAGTCCCACAGTGTGACTATTCTCTGCCTTCCTCAGTGATATTTTCTTTCTGCTGTGGAAAATCGCTGAGGTGTGTCTGCTTTCTTGCGTGTGGATGCCTTGATTCTGTCAGTGTTACGTCTATCACTCGAATGTCAGGCTGTCACCGTCATGTCTCCTCTTGCTTGGCACTTTCTTCACTCTTAGTGGCTAAACCTTTGTCCTGCCACTACGTGATCTCTTATCACGTCACCTCCTCGATGGCCGCTCGTATCCCTCAGGTAGTGGCTCACAAACGTGTTACGATTGTTCCACGCGCATGATGCGACTACCTCATCTAGAGGAGTCCCACAGCCATATGCCCACGAAGCAGCCAGCGCTCTTAACTCATGAGTACGGATGTCTCTTGGTAGGTCTACACAGTCTGCTCCTAACTCATACGCTCTTCGAATAACTGCGCAGATCCACTTCCCCAAATTGAATGGTGTCACCGCTTTGTTGATCGCCTTGTCCTGCGATTCGTCCACCGCCAGGAACAGTGGCGTCGGGCCCACTTCCTCATCTTCCGCAGCCTGATCCGCTGTTCTGACTAAGTAGTGACTTAGTGCCCGAATTGGGCATTGTAACCTCTCTTCGTCCCTGGAATGGACAAGTGGACTCAAAGCTGGTATCACCACTGGTTTGGCGGCCACGTCCGGTCTGGAATTCTTCGCCGTAAAAAGAGCGGGGAAGGACAGTGAGACTCTAGACCAGTCCCTTGAGAACCTGATGTGGTTCTTACCTCTGGAAAAAGCTGCCACTTCACTCTGCTGGGCTGCAGATGCCATTGCCGTAAGAAAAACCGTCTTCTGTGTGAGGTGTAACAATGTTGCCTTTCTTAGCGGCTCATACGGCGGGTTAGACAGACTCTTGAGCACCAATGGTAAATTCCATTTTGGGAAAAGTATCCTGGACCTCGGTTTTGCTTGGTCAAAACCTAGCATCTCTTTGAACAAAAATGGGCTTTCCACAACTTCCCTGTGTACGACACATGACAAGACTGAATTTATCGCCGATTTGTATCCCTTGACTGCTATTGGCGATAGCCCGCTTCGAAACAATTCTTCTAAAAATTCTGGTAACTCAACCTCCGAAGGGTTACATGGGTCGAGGGGTTTGCTTGTACACCAACCGAACCATTTCTTCCACTTGGATTCATAGTTCTTTCTTGTTGACGCCTACAGCTCTCCAATCACCCTCTCTGCCACCTCCACTGACCAGCCCTTTCTTATCAGGCTACCTTTTAAAGTAGCCACCCGTGAAGATGTAGAATCCCAGGATTCTGGTGCAGGGTCTGCCCCTTGTGTTGAGACAGAAGTCTCTCCGTGACTGGCAATAGGACTGGTTCCTCTCTCCTAGTTCTTGAATGTCGGGCAACCACGCAGCTGCTGGCCAGTATGGTGCTACCAAAATGAAGCTCCCCGTAGATTCCCTGATTTTGTTTAACACGCTCTGCAGCATTGAGAAAGGCGGGAATGCATATGCAAACATCCCTTCCCATGGGATGGAAAAGGCATCCGTCGCCCATGCTTGGTTGTCTGGAAAAGGGGAAACGTAGTTCGGCAGTTGGTTGTTGAAACGAGATGCGAAGAGGTCCACCGTTGGTTTGCCCCATCTCTCGAACAGCGCTCCACAGACCTTCCTGTCCAGCCTCCATTCCGTGGTCGGGATCGTACCTCCCCTTGACAGCTCGTCTGCCCAGACATTCAATTTTCCGGGGATGTGTCTTGGTACCAGTGTGGTCCTGTTGCTCTCGCAGAAACTCATCAGGCTCGAAGTTTCCTCCATCAGGGCTCTCGAGTGCGTTCCCCCTCCTTTGCGTACATAGGCTACCGCCGTCGAGTTGTCCGCCATTATCCCTATTACCTGGTCTTCCACAAGCTCTTTCCACAGGCCTAATGCATATCTCACCGCTCTCAGTTCTCGCACGTTGATATGAAGATCTTGCTCCTCCTCCGTCCAGGTCACTGCAGTCTGCAAGCCCTCTAGATGGGCCCCCCCATCCAGTTGCCGAAACGTCTGAAAACAGGAGTTTTACCGGCGTTGGTTCCTTCAATCGAACCCCCTTGCTCTAACAAACCTTGCGTCAGCCTCCAGTCCGTACACTCCCTGGGAAAATGTTGTAGACTCACCCAGTCCTTCCAACTGTATCGCGGATACCATTCGTCTTTCCTGAACCAGTGGAGGGGCTTCACTTTCCACTGGCCCAGTGGTACCAGTCGAGCGTTTGAGTCCGCAATCCCTATGACTGATGCCAATTCCTTTGCGGTCACCCGAGTTCGTCTGAGCATCCTCATCGCCTCTCTCGTGCTCTCTATCCTCTCCGGTGACGGCCGAACTAGTCCCACTCTCGTGTCGAACTCTGCCCCGAGAAAAACGAAGATTTGTTGTGGGGTGAATCTTGACTTCTTCATATTGATGCCCAGGCCCAAATTTGTGAAAAGGGCCGTGCACTGCCGTGGCTGCCGTAGCAGGGCCTTGGCCGACTTGTTTCTCACCAACCAATCGTCCAAGTAAGCATGGATTCTGATATTCAGTTGATGAAGTCTGGCGATGACCAGTTTCATCATTCTCGTGAACACTTGGGGTGCCGTAGAGAGGCCAAAAGGTAATGTCTCGAAATGGTAAGACAGGGGGCGCCCCCCCCCCCGACCAGACGAAAGAGGTGTTGAACGTCTGCGTGGAGTGGCACATGCAGATACGCATCTTCGAGGTCGATAGACGCGGTGAACTCTTCGGACTGAATCGCTTCTCGGATGGACCCTATCGTTTCCATCTTGAAGTGTTCCTTCTCCAGGTGCGAATTCAACCGTTGTAGGTTGAAAATTATTCTCTTTCCTCCACCTTTCTTCACAATCACCATCGCTGGACTCCAGAAGCCCTTGGAATCCGGCGGTGAAACTACTAACGCTCCTTTTTCTACCAGAGTAAGTACCTTCTCTTCCAGTTCCTTGTCCCCCGAAGTTTCTTCCGTCCATACTGGTGGTTTGTCTGCTCACTCTGGACGGGAGAAAAATGGAGGAAAATAACCTTGTCGAATGGTGTCCAGCACGAACTGGTCGTCCGTCAGCTGTTCCCATTCTTCCAGGTGCCAACGCAGCCTTCCTCTCATCTGTCGGTGAACTGGGGCAAGATTTGCCCGTTGTCTGTCACTGGCGGTTGGGTCTCCTGCTTCTTCCCCGGAAAGAACCCCGTCCTCGTGGAAATCGTGAAATACCCCTTCCACCCCTGGAGGGGGCCGAGCCACGAAAGGGTGTGGTGTCGTTCTGCCTCTCTGCCTGTATCAACTTGCGACTGGAACCTCTGATCTCTCCTCCTTGAGACTGACCCCCGAAGTTTCCTTGGTTCCTGCTAAATGGCATCTTCCCCTTTTGTAGTGGAAAAGCGTTCCCTGCTGTAGACAGGGGTTTCGTCTTCTCCCTCAACTCTGGGGCTAGCTCCAGTAACTTCATGTCAAAAATTTCCGATGAAGAATGGATGGGGAGCAGTCGCAGCTGACCGGCTACGTCAGTCGGGATCTGGTTAGCCGATTCCAGAAGTGCATCTCTCTTCCTAAACACAAAGTTCAACAGTAACCTAGCCGACCAGTTGAAGCTATCCCTCTGAAAAGACGAGGCTCTCTTCACGAGGTGCAAACATTCCCTTACATTGTCGTCCTCCCATAGTTCCGGCCAGTCCCGTACTAATGCTTTGATTGCAGCTGTTGATGCCGAATAAACTAGCACTGCGTGCGAGTTTGCACGTAAGCTGCACCTTAGGATCACTTCGTCCTCATCGTGTTGGCCAAGCGGCGTGCGGATGACCATCGGGGTCTTAAGAACAGAGTCCATCTCAAGATCGGCTTCCTCCATGATGTACTCAGCCTCCGTAAAAGTTTTGTAGCGTTTCTTCGACGGGGCCCCTTTGCCCGTTGACCTAAGAAACATCTTGGACTTCCTAGGGTCGTGAGCAGGTAGTGGCTTAGATAACGAGATCGGTTTATCATCTCTTCTCGTGAGGGGTTCAGTGTTTAGCAGCTGTCTAAAAGCTACTGCCGATTGTGGGAGGTGTAACGGCTGCACTTTCTTCATCCCTGAATTAGCTAGCGTATCCCTAGGGGGGTCGTCGGGGTCTTCCTCAGCTGGCTTTGCTTCCTTAGCATACCGAGTCTCCCGTAAATGCTTATACACATACTCCGCGAAAGTCTTCTAGTGAATGAAGCCCGGGCCTTCTTCAAAGGGATCATCTTTATCAGTAGATTCCGGAACGAACTTTTCTTCCTCCTCCTGCCATTCTCCCTCTTCTTTTTCCTCCCAAGTTTCATCCCCTTCGGGATCGAAATCTTCTTCCTCGGAGAAAATGTCGTCCGCCTTGAAAACTGTTCTCACTCTCTTACACTGTACTGGAGCATGGTCCGGCTCGTGCGGTCATTTAGCAGGTGCAGGATCTTTTGTTGCTGCCTCCGAGAAATTGTCACCCTCCGTTGAAAACAAATCTTTAGAGCACTGTTTCAAAGCTTGCCTAAGTCTTTGTAGATGGCATTCTAACTTTGCCTCGTAATCCGAGTGCTGTGACGACTGCCGGCGCTCTGCCAGGCGCCCCGGCGATCGATAGCGATCCCCGTCTTTTCGTGGCGTAGCATCGTGCTGTGCCGCCTTACTCCGTGGCGCCCTCTGTCGCACCGGCGATCTCCGGCGTTCTGGCGATCTTGAGTGCCTTGGCGATCTTCGGCGCCCTGGCGATCTCTTGCGCTCTCTTAATGGTGAGTAGCTCTCCGGCGTTCTCCTGCCTGCTGGCAACCTCGAGCGTCTTGGCGCGCTCCTTCTCATCGGCGATCTCCGGCGCCCTGGCGATCCCTTGCGCTCCGACGAACTGCTGCGTAGCGAGTCACTCGGCGACGCTCTATCGTTCACCCACATGGATTTAGCCTTCTCCAGAAATTCCATGAATGTATCACCCTCCGGCGCCACTTTTCTCGTTTTGCCGGGGTCCAACTGCACCTTCCCTTTGTGCGATTCCGAGCCCTTCCCCTGTCCGCTTTCCCTTTTCTCGGGTGCGGACGGGTGTTTTAACACATGAACTTCACTTCCACCAATCGTGTTGGCTCTAATCCTGTGGTCGTCACCGACAGCCTTTCCGTCCGTGTGACGACCGCTAGGTGTGTAATTATTACCACTACACTTTGCTACACCAGATTTGTGTTACACCCTATCACCAATTTTCCCACTACTACCGTAAATCGCCTATTAAACACCCATGGGCGGCTAAAATTAATTTGATAAAAAAGTGGAGGGCGTTAACAAGGCTAAAACAAAATTTCTGCCCTTAACATATTTTTTGGGGTGGCCGTTCAGGCCTAAATCCATTACGGTAAAGTTGATTATTCACGTGCGTGGTCTGGGTTCAATCTAGCATTAACACAATCTTTTTTTTTTAGTGAATCGGAAAATTTATTAAAAGTTAACCGAAATCAACGTTTTATCTCTTTAAATCTTGGTTGTTCTGCAGCAAAATTAACGAAAATATTCATAAATTTAACGAAATCAACATTTAATCCAACACGATTCACGGGAGCATTTGTAATCACGGAAAAGTCGGCAAGATTAGGCCTACGCGATCGATCATTGAAGTGCGTAATATGGATTCCGTCTCGTCTAGTGAAAACTCTTTACCTTTTTCCCATTTATTCTCAAATTTAGTTTATTAGATCGTCCTCCTTCCAATATCTAATATAATTCAAAGTTAAAACTAATTTTTAACCTTCAATCACACAAACCTCCAAAACAGAAAACGTGATTCACCATTGGTAAAAGCGTGTGTTGACATTTATCACCATAGAGTTGTTATATATCGTCGCCCAAGACGGAAGTTCCGGCGGAAATAGACGCGTAGGCCTGGACCAGTGGAGCCCCAGTAGTGGATGCGAAGTGGTGGACGCGTCAAGACTGCGTAAGCGCTTGAAACATCCAATCTACCGCGTCCGCTATGACGTTACTCCGGTTGGCGTTTTCCAGTCGTAAATCGCGTGTCTGTTTTGAAGGTTTTGTGATGGTTAAAAATTAGTTTCAACTTTGAATTATGTTAGATATTGGAAAGAGGATGATCTAATAAACTAAATTTGAGAATAAATGAGAAAAAGATATAGCGTTTTCACTAGACTGAATCCATATTACGCACATCAATGATCGATCGCATAAGCCTAATATTTCCGACTTTTACGCGATTACAAATGCTCCCGCGAATCGTGTTGAATTAAATGTTGATTTAGTAAAATTTATGAATCTTTTCGTTAATTTTGCTGCAGAACAACTAAGATTTAAAGGGATAATACGTTGATTTCTTTAAACGTTTGAAGTTTTTAGTCAATTTCATAATTGACAAAAAAAAAAACTATTGGAGGGGGGGAGGGGCGTTAATAAGGCTACTATACGATTTCCGACCTTAAGGCATTTTTGGGGGGTGGGCGTTAACAAAGGCAGGGCGTTTATTAGGCGATTTACGGTACTATGTGAAACTTTCCTATCCGCTTTCTGATTTCCCGAATTCGGAGCGGCAGTTAACTTTCCCGTCCCGGCCGTGCCGTCCTTGCTTAAATTTGAAATGCCAGACGATCTGGAATCGTCGATCGGAGTTACCTGCACCTCCTTAGCTACTTCCTGTACACTAATTGCAGGCTTAGTAATCGTTGCCGGGATACTATTTGTAGTATGTTGTTTCAACATTTCCGCAAAGGATGCTAACAAATCTACTTTTAAGGTGCCAATCTTAACATCAAGCGATTTATTCATGTCTTCCGTAATTCTCGCCCTTGATTCATCGGCCTTTGCATTTGCCGTTACCGCCGCCATATCTCTAGCTGCCAAAACGACCGCATCCAACGTATTGTTCTCGTAAGTAGTGCGATCGGGCGGGGTAAACCCTTCGAAATCGGGTGTGGAAATTTTGCTAGATGATTCCAGAAAACCCGCAGGCGTATTTGGATCAAGTCCCATTCGTTTTAAACGATCGTCTAAACTAATCTTACCCCCTTTCCGGTCTTTATTTCTGTTCTTGTTGTCCGTCTTATGCCACGCGCATAGCACATGTTTAATGGAGGCAGCCTCGTGTAGTGAGCATAATTCACAGACCTTATTTACAAAGTCGCAATCCCTGCATTTTCGGCACGAAGGGTGTGAATCCTGTGGAAAAAAGAAAAGTCATGGGATTCGAACTGGGGGATCTGCCGCACTGTACCACGCTCAGACACCTGCTCTTCATTACTCACGGATTCCATAATTCACTGAGCTCAAAAACCAAACACGTTGACTTCCAATGTGCCCAAGCCAATATGAGGAACGATCCAAAATGGCGGCTGCATCTGTGGGTAACAGAACAGCACGCCTGGCGGGCAGAGGGGAAAACTCACGAGGACAACAAAATAAGATTATTTTGTTTGCTTTTGGGCAATGAAAAAGCCAAAATAGCGATTTTAGCATAAATTACTGAAGGTCAGTATTTTGCAGATAGTAATAAATATACATTACCTTATTTATATTAGCAGTTTCCCCCCATTCTGGAGCTCTTATTCCCTAGATAAAAGGTTGTCTTCTCTGCCAGACCCATACCCATTGCGCATGTCCGGAACTGGGTTCACCTGTATAAGCAGAACGCAGCGGATCACAATCATCTTTCTTCCTTCCCCCACGAACCTAAGTCCATCACAGGGAAGGCAGGGCGGGTTGAACGTAATGTATATTTTCATATAGGCAAACAAAACGTAAAATCAACCAGGTGCATGCCCTGGTATTTTAATCTTTTTATTACCACGAAACTATACATTACCTTATTTATGTTAGCAGTCTTTGTCACAAGAGGCGGCAGGCTAGGTTCAGGAAGCCGTTGTACAGCCGGCTTCCCCACGGAACGTATCCTGGTGAAGACAACCAATAGAGCCTCAACCCCGGTCCACGGGAACCACAGTCCCATGGGGAGAAGAGGAACATGGAACGGTGTAGCGCCGGCGAAGGCAACTAGCCGGTCCATCACCCTGGGGCAAGGTAGACATACAAATGAATGAAAAGCCTTCCTACCTTGTTGCGGGAAGCGAAGCAGAAGAACTGGTGCTGAGGAACCAAGCATTTCCAAGGGATGATGATAGCCGGAAGGGAACTTTGGAGTAGTGAAACATCATTAAGGTTTAATGACAGTCGGAGAAGGAACGATGGAACAGCTGAGTACAGGGATGAATGTCCGAAACGGAACGTACTGGACCGCTTGCGTGTGGGACAAGTTTGTCCAATCATCATACGCACTCCCGGAATGGAAGTATACTGGGCTGC
This sequence comes from Lithobius niger, assembly GCA_023313725.1. NCBI lineage: Eukaryota > Metazoa > Arthropoda > Chilopoda > Lithobiomorpha > Lithobiidae > Lithobius > Lithobius niger. Next base: position 127,457 of record JAHWFP010244998.1, on the reverse strand, counting down.
CTGTGTGTCGAACTGTCAGAGTATTGAGCAAAAAGCACTCTTGGAAGACGATAGAACGGGTACCGGAAGCATGTACGACGATAGGTCGAAGAAGAATGCTGGAACGACGTCATATGTGAACGGCGATCAGAGAGTGAAGCGAAGCACACTGAGGCGTAGGCAGCAACTTGGTCCAAGCTTGGAACAGGAACACGAGAGGAACCATCTGCATGACAAGGCGGCACGCCAGCCCGGAACACAGACAAGGCATATTGAGTCGAATATGGCAGAGAATAGTCAATGAGGAATCGCGACCCAGTGGCTAGCCGGAAGAGGGGCAGAGAGCGCAGTACAGGTGAGGAGCGGACCAGGCCAATACCAAAGGAGAAGCCCATGTCGCCAAGATACCGGTGATGACAGAAAGGAATGCGTCCGCAGCAGAAGGGAGCAAAGCAAAGCATTGTTCCGCGGAGAAGGAAAGTATGTGGAAAAGACGTCCCAAGGAGCGGTCCGGAACAGGAATGGCAGTGGTGATGGTCCAGACTTCAAGGGGCCCGAGCCAAGCGAGGCAGACAAGGTTTTGGAGGACAAGATGGGAGCCTAAAAAAGGGACTAGACACGCAGCGAAAGTAGGATCGCACATTAGGTGACGGTACCGAAACCTTGTGTAGTAGAAAGTTGCCAGGGAGCAGTGAAAGGTAGGGGAGGAGAACCGAAAATGGTCCCGACAGGCCGGACGAGACGACTGACGAGGAGGCGTCGGCTCACAGTGAGGTCTGCAGGGTCAGAATCATGCACAGCAGAACTCACCAGGAAGGGAAAAGAAGGAATCGGCAAAACGCAAGGCTGGGAAAGGGTGGTGTTGACCCGCAGTGAGCGAGTCCCTCGCCGCAAGTTTCCGAACGTGATGTGGAGACGAGGAGAAACAACTATCTGTTATGGAAACTCGCCGCAGAAATGGGCACGGCCCGCAAGGTTAAAGACTACCGTTACCCATCGTTAAAAAAAAAAAAAATATGGATGCAAACCTATTTACGTTGCCTTTTTAACCAATCTCGAGCCCACTGGCTTTCCATCCCGTTAAAAAAAGTTACCGATCGCTGCGCTAAGGTCTGCGAGGTATGATGATATTTGGTGCAACAAAGGCCAAAAGAAGAAAGCTGTCGTCGCAATACCTTGTCGAGGATGGAAACAGAGGAGGATCGTCTCTGATGAGTGATGAACTACCGGCTTGTCGCGGATGCAGAGAGAGATTCAGAGGCAGTATCGGTGCAGGAATGGGTGATAAAAGCCTAAGAGGCTTTGATCCAGAACGCAGGATAGAGGGAGCGCCGCAGGGACTGACTTGGGCCTAGGGAGATGAGAAGGAAGAAGGAACAAACCATCAGTCCGGGTACAGATGTGTGTGTAGTTCGTGTGTTGTTGAGTGGAACCGACGGCAAACAAGATGGCGCTGCAGTAGCCGTTCAGTCACTAAAGGGAATCGGATGATAGAAAAAGGGCACCCGCCTGGTGCCTGCTTCGCAGCCTCATCCCTGTTCTTCCTGGAACATACGATGAAGCGGAAGCAGAGGCAAAGCCGGTCTGTTTCGCAGATAGGAACGCGTAACATTGTGGGAAATCGATGCATCAGCAGCCGAATGTAAGGATGTAAACAACTGCGTTGAAGCAGGCAGGCGGACAGCAGAGGAAAGGGAAGGGGTCAGATGTCGAGTCCCAGATTCGGTCTCTACGATGGTACTGAGAAGCTCCACTGGGGAACCGGAGAAGGCTGGTTGACAAGGAAGGCAACATCAGAAAGCAGGAGCAGCCGGGACTAAGCAAAGCCGGAATCGTGTGCAAAGGAACGTGAAACCATGCAGGAACAGGAACCAGACGTGGAAGGAGATTCTTGAGTCTGGTGTACAACTCCTTTGCATGAGCGAGTTCCTCGCTGAGGGATCGCAGGTCCCGCTTTGGAGCGGGCTGGCTGCAAGGAACCGTAGATGAAGTCTCCGTGTCGTGAGGCTGAGGGGGAACCGAGAGTTCAGACAGAAACGGATTCTCCAAAGGTAAATGGGAATCGAGGGGTTCATGATCCGCCGTGAGTTCTAGGACCTCAGCAATGCTTGGAGCCAGTTGCGTCAAAGGAACCGGGGAAGCGGATCGTGAAGGGCGGATCGATGATCCATCTTTAGGAGTACCTTTTGCCCGAAGCATATTTACTAGGTAATCGGAAAATGGTAGGAGACTGCCGGGTAACCGGGAATCGAGTCTTTTCTGGGGCGATGTAGACAGCGTGCATCGTAGAGAAGAAAAGGTGAGCAATACTGCTCCGCTTCGGTTTTATATGAGGAGGCTGCGCAGCAAAATGAGCAGTAGGTAGCGACGCGGAAGGATATCTTCGATTTAATTTCTCTAGATTAAACAGCATTTGGAGAAGAGAAATGCTTTAAAAAACGAAAATTTATAACCCCGATTAAAATTAGTCTTTACTATCCTAAAATACTTACCTTCATTATGTGCTAAATCATTTCGATTTGCTCTTTTAATTGCCCGGAATTATATTGAAACTCCTGTTTACTGTTTCAATCCGTACTATGGTGAGTTTAGCTCTCTCGCTGCTAGGAGCGTTGGCGCCACGCCTTCTATCATATTGATATAGCGCTTGCTCACTTTTGTTTTGGCCTATGTTCCAGTTCGGAAGCAACGGTTTCTGCGATAGCGGGGAGGAAGGGTGGGTTCTAATGAAGGTAAGTATTTTAGGATAGTAAAAACTAATTTTAATCAGGGTTAACATTTTTCCGTTTCTTACTATCTGCAAAATACTAACCTTCCTTATGTGCTGACTTTGTCCAACTGGTCGGAGGGACAGCACGAACCCGGCTGAACTCATTTTTTTTACGAATTCAACCTATTGTGTAAGTTATTTTTACATTCCATTAATTCTTATTTATCAAGAATAATGAGAAAATTTTCACCTTGTTACATGAAGTCGAGGCTTTTACCTTTTCCGATACACAGTCCGTCACTTGTTTTACTTTCCATTTGCGAGCCAGCTAAAAGGAAGACTAAAAAGAAAACCACTTCTCCCCTCCTCGCGCCCGCATTGAAAATGCACTCTCCCAATCTACCTGCAGCCAAACAGGAGCCAGGCATGAGTGGTCGATCAATCTGATAAGTCGTCGGGAAGTGTGCCGGAAAAATGTCCCGGGAAATGTGTCCGTAAACTTAATTCATGACCGGCCCCGTGCATAGCACGGGCTTTCTCTAGAAGTTCATTAAAATGCGCACTTTTCCTGTGTCATATTGAACTGTGACTGAATACACTGGAGTGTTCCATGTTCACCTGATGAACACTTTTCTCCTGTGTGTGAAAGTTTAGCATTGCACATGGTATACGCCACAACGTAGCGCTGTGACCGTGGATTAAAGTTCATGGTGCTGAACTCTCCAATGTATCAGTTTTCTCCAGAGTGGCACAGTGTGAATTGCCCTAGAGTTCGCGAAGCACAGATTCGCCAAGCATAGATTCACAGACCATAGTGATCTTGAATTACCACTGTGAAAGCCTTTCTCAAGAGCGTTCAATTTGTTTGGCCATGTGAACGGCCAACGTGCTCCCTGCGACGATGTTTTTCTTCATGGACAGTTCATCTCTCAAACACTAGTATTGCGCAACAAAGAAAGATGAAGACGTTCCGGTAATTCCAAGAACCTGTCACTACAATCGCATCAAGAAAAATCCCTGATCCATCAGCCCAAGACGCAGCCAGAGCAGGGAGCTCATGAGCCACAAATTTACTTGGCAGGTCCTTTGATTCCTTCGCAGATCCATCGTCCAAGCTTCCTTGCATTGTGCAAGGTGGTTTCACGTCAGCAGAGATTAGATCTTTCAGCAGGAAAAGTGAAGGAGGTCTAACTTGAATTTCACCTAACGAGTGCGAAGTTATGGAATCACCGTCCCATCATGATAACGCCATAGAGCTCGAATGGAAATTTGCTACCTGTCTCTCATCTGGATTGACAAAGGGTCCTAGTGCTACGAAAATGGTTGGTTGGTGCTACGAAAATGGACCAGCCTCGAGCTAACCTGACGTAATTGTCTTCCTTGAGAACGCCACCAACTCGTTTCGCTTGGGAGCCAGAGCCACAAGAAAACTGTTTTCAAAGGCAGGTGAAAAAGAGAAATCGAGTGATGGGAGTCATAATGAGCCTTTTTTTTTGGGCCTGACAAACCGTAGGCATTTTCCATATGGGAAAAAGTTGCTTTGTTAATGGTCATGAGTTTACGAATGCCAGAATGAATCGTGAAATCATAAAGCTATCGATTCAAGAAACGATAAAAAGAACGTTTCCGAAGTGTTCGTTGGATCAAACTTGTGATTTGTGCACTGAAAATCCAAATTTCCCATTATGTCACCGAGTAAGGGGTTGTTGACAGACAGGGACTGTGAAAAAGACGTTCGGTGACCTCACGCGCAAAAACCATGAGAGTGAATGTTGGCCGTCCGCATCTCCACCCGTGAAGATGAAGAAAATCAGGGAACGTATGGGTCGTTTTTCCGATGCACTAGGATGAATCTGGACACTAGAAGGGGAATTGGACCTTCCTTCATAAGTTCCATGATTATGATGTAACCTGGCGCTGCAGGCCACAGAGGTGCGAATAGGATAAATACTCACTTGCATGGGCAGATCATGTAGTGTGTCACATGAAGAAGGGACAACAGTGGAAATGCATATGCATCAATTCCAGTCCAAGACATTGACAGAGCGTCAGCTGACCAGACCTACGAGTTGGGATAACGGGGGTACAAAATTCGAAAGTTGAGAGTTGAAACCTGTGGCCAAAAGGTCGACACGGGCTTCCTCACCAATTGGAGTTAAGCTCGACAAATGTTCAGGTTCAATTTTCATTCATCGTCGGAATAGGGTGTTGTCTGGAAAAATTGTCGGCCAGAATAATCGTTTCCCAGCGACGTGTCGTGTTGTAGCCTGAGGTGGAGATGTTCGTAGGTCTCCAAGAGCTTCTTGGTTTCAGTCAAATTGATGCTGAAAAAGTTCCACCTCCACTCTCAACGTCGGAGACTACTTTTGCATAGACAAACATGACATTTTGGTCTTCCCTTTGCGGAGGCTGTTTCAGGCCAGAACTGAGAAAAGAAAAGTTCGCAGTTCGAGTTCGTTGATATGCAAATCCTTCACCTCTGCTGTCCAGTTGTTAGATATCTGGAGACCTTCGAAACGGGCTCCTCCGCCCATGTTTAAAGTGTCTGTGAAGAGAAGTTCGTCAGCTGTGGACTCGTGAATCGGAACTGCTGCATGAAGGTTTGTCGGATTCAATCACCCTTGAAATGATATCACCAGAAGGTTGTAAAGTGGGATGATGTCATACCATAAAGTTCAAAGATCCCATTCCAAAATGTGAAATCCGAGTTTTGGCATCGCTTCATACAGGTCCAGTGGTTCTAAATTCGCCCAAGGGTCTATCAGACCAATGTGGGACGCAAGATTCAGGGCTGTGGTCTCACGAAACTGAAGAAATCTTCCAAGGTTTCAGCAGCTTCACTGTCATTCCAGGGAGGGGTGAACTGCGAATGATGCTGTGTCGAAGAACGCCCCAAGAAGACGATATTCCCCGATGGGATGAGTCGAGACCTGAGAAGTTCGACGCTGAGACCAAGGTAATGGAAAGGGCGAAGGCATTAGTCTCTTGTTGAAACAGTCGCTGATTCGACTGTTTCCTTAGAAACAAGTCGCTCAGGTGTACATGAGAGCGAAATCAAGACTCGAAGGAGAGCCAGAACTGGACGAAGGAGGATTGGAAAACATGTGGCGGTATTGCAAGCCCAAAAGGAAGTCCGGTGTATTGGTAGGATATTCAGGGCTCGAAATGAGCGGTATCGCATCGCAATTTGCACCACAAATTTAAACTTTAGCGATGCAAAATTTAATAATGTATCGCAGTTTAGCGATGCAACTGTATTAAACGAGACAATATAATAGCGTAGTCGTGATTGTGTTGGCTGACACGGAGCTGCTAATCCCTCCTACTTTATAGGCAGGCCAAGCGTCGCAGTTGCTAGGAAATCATTGGTCCTACCATCAACTTCGGTAGGCCTATTTAGTTAGTGGCGCTTTCGTTTAATCAGACACGGGTCAAATAGTCTTAACGTGCATTGGATGCCCTAGTCTTGACCAAGCATCCGTGCGTGTAGCAAAGTAAAGTGAAACAAAAATGGCTATTGTTCAAATAACGTAAACTTTTTGTATAGTTTTTTACTAAATAAATTATTCTTTAAAAATTTGCTAATCATTTTTTTGTGACTGCTACGCAAATTTGTATTTTGTATCGCATTTCTGCTATGCAATTTTTCTAAGACAATTCGAGCCCTGATATTCCTCCTGTGTACAGACGAAAGAAGTTGTGTATGGAGTGGAGTAAAAGACCTGCAGATCGGCATCTTCCAAATCTATGGAAACTTAAGTCGTCCTTTAGAAGAGCCTCTGAAATTGATAGAATAGTTTCCATGTTGAAATATACCTTTAGGAGCAGAGTTGTAAAATTCTGATTAATTGGCTAAACGTTTACCGTAAGGTTAAAAAAACCGATTAACGATAATACCTGTCCCCCAAATAATTTTTTTTTAAAGTTTATACTATCGATTCCACTCCATTTTTATCGTTCCGTCCGAAAACTTGCTTCGCGTGATGTCACTTGAGGCTGTGCTCCGATGCGTTCAAAGGCATCGTTCCACGAAAGAACCAATCGAAGGTCACAATACTAAAGTAGTTTCAAAACGCCCATAAAAAAACGGAGCAGTTTATGCCAGGAATAAAGGCAGTGAAGTTCAGGACATAATTCATCGCAGACAAGGAAACTGGGACTCCCAACTTACGAACGCTACCAAGAAAGCAACTTTTACTTAAACTTGGGTTTCATATATTAAATTTTGTTGTCTCAGTTTATAAATTGCTGTAGCTTGGAAAACAAACAGTGTGAAACATAATTAGCGCCACAAATACGAATCTCTTCTTCCTAGTTTTAAGAGTAAATCGGACATCTAGAAGGTCAAAGCGATATTGGGTATGGGTTTGAAAGGTTGTGTTCAGAATCTTTCAGAAATTATTTTCAAAAATAAAATTGACCAATACTTTAAATAAGGCTGCACCGATACCAATTTAACAGATCAGATACCAAATACTGAACCGGATATCGAAAATTGTATCGCCAATTTTTCATCAAAGGTGTAGTGTTCTGCAAACGTCCAATAATTATTGAAATAAAAAAAAATTAAATAGTAACCCACAGTTAAAACATAGCTAGGAAGATAATCAGTGATTTCCTGTGCAAAACACCGCAAACCGCATGTCGTAATCTCGAACGGTTCCAAAGTTATTAATATTTCTGCGAAAGTTGCCTAAACCAATACCACAAATATCGGCAGCCGGGGGTTCGATTTGTATTAAAGAGAAAATTACTAAACGTTTAATCGTCAAGAAGACGATTATCGTTTAAACGAATAATCGGCACAACCCTATTGAGGAAGAACTCAGTTGAGGAAGAACCCATCGCCTCCTCCCTTTTTCCCGACCACCCTTGCAGGACTTCAGAATACTAAGGTGTTCGGTGTGCACTCCACTACTACGCCTTAATGAAATAGAATCTGTACTTTGTTTTCCAGTGTCAGGTTGAATGGAATCGCGGTGACCCAATCTAGTGGCTCGGATGATGTTGCCGAAAAGGAAAGAAAGGGTAAACAGTAACCTTTTTTTTTTACAACAGAGAGTTAAGGCATCTTCTGTGAACTACTTCCAGATTGAGAAGTGCCATCTCATCCTTCCCCAGCTGCCAGTGAAGAGAAGATGAGAGAGTTTCACCTCAATAGCGAGAGCATCAGCCTCTGAAACCTCCTCTTCCATGAAGAAATCCCCTGCCAAGAAATGTGAAGGGCGTTTACAGGAAAGGGCAAACGTGAGCAGCTCCTCTCTGGAGAGGCTGGATATTGTTGCCATTTTAGATTCTTCTGGTATTTTGCTCCTGAACTGGAGGTTCGGAGAAAAATAGACAAGAGTTGTTGACGGTGTTGAACTTCGTTGGTGGCAAAGGCGTAGGAGCCCGAGGAAGCTTAGGCCTTCTCCTCAAGTTCCGGTGTGAGTGTGAGGAGTTGGCCACCGAAAAGTTCCCTGGACTTGAGGATTGGAAGAAGGCAAAGTTGACAAAGTACGTCGACAGAAGTGACGACGGCAGACTGAAGGACAGAGTCGCAACATCTGACAACCAGGTAATCTGGCACTCCAAGCCAAGCTGTCCTTCTGAAAAGATGAAGCTTGCAAAGTTAGATTCTTGAAATCTTGAATCAGAGGATGTTTAGCAAGTTCAGGCTTTTCTTTAACCAGCGACTGAACGGCAACAGAAGATGAAGAGAAAGACAATTCTGCATGCAAGTTGGCACGAGATGCACAACGAAGAACAGACTCGTCTCCTTCAAAGGCAGCAGAAGGAACAAAAATGAAAGCAGGAGCCCGAAGAGTTGAATAGAGCTCCAAAAGTTGAGATGGAGTTATAAACTCAGCATCCACGAAAGTGTCGTGGAGACGTAAAGAGGGCACCCCTTTACCGGTTGAGCGAAACACGTTTTCCCCTGAGCAAGGACCAGGGGAGGAAATGGCGTAGAGACCGCAAACGCATAAACGTCCTTTCGATTAAGATTCTCTTGATTGAGCAGTTGCCTAAAAGCCACTTCAGACAGTGGAATGTTGAAGGAAAAATAAGAAACATCACTCGTGTATACAAGAGGCTCAGCCAGAGGATTGAGTGGATCCTCTTCCGTAGACCAGAAATGCCGATGGTGTTTAACTAAAAATAAGTCTCAAAAATAAGTTACCTATGAAACTACTACCTTGCCCGGCATGGCAACATCCGGACTGGCACGACATCTCCACTCCGACCGTTATACTAACCTCTAGCCTTTGAGGTTGAGTTATGCTAAAGATGCCTGCAGTCAAGTTTTACAGGGGCTGGCTGGCACAAAAGAGGAGGGAAAGCGCGCCCCTGTAGGAGAGCTACTACATGGCTGACTGTAGAGGGCGAAGAACAATGGGAGACGGAGGGACTGAGCATGCTGACCAAGCTGTCACTCAAACTGAGTGGAGGGAAAGCGCGGACGGATGAGGTAGTTGCTCTGCTGTGACTGGAGGGGAAATTGGAAGTTTGAAAATGTAAGAGTTCTGATTGGGAGGGAAATGGGGCTGCCCCTGGACTAAAGGGATTGCCAATGCTTGGAGCATGCAAGGCCTTTCCTAGCATTTGTAGTTAACAGGGTTTGAAAAATAAAATTGGATGAGGTGGAGGGGGAGGGGGGAGACGAAGTTTGATACTCAAATTGAAATAACAGTTTAATAGTACGAATAAATCAGATCTGTTGCATTGATTAATAGAAGGAAAAGGCTTTCTGTCCATTGGGATGAGGTTACTATGGTCGGAGCTCTGAAATAAAAATACAAGATATACAAGAAAATGTCCTGTAAAATTTTTTAGAATTTTGCCGTTTTTGGAAAAGGTAGATTTCATGGGAAGAAATTACGTTAATAATTGCTTTGAGCACTAAGCAAAAGATTAAATAAACCAGCTTGTTTATAAATGCTAAAATACATTTAAATTTAGAGTAATACTGCAGCCACAGATAATAACAAGATGGTCCTCAAGTACATGTATGTGGGGTAAGTGCCAATTGACAGCCCCTCCAAATTCACAACTAAACTGGTCGGCTTTATGCCTAGGATAGTTAAGGAATTAAATGAGTAATTACATATGTACATAGTTTTGGAAAATGGCAACCGGCGATTTGCGTGAGGTGACGCCCAGTATGGCGCGTTTTTTTTTAACTGCTGTAGAAAATTGTTAAGAGCGAATTTTAATGTTCCGTTTCCGTGGAATTGTAGACAGAGTTCAGGGCTATTAAGGGTTGAAACAGGAGTCGTTTTAGTCCATTTTCCAAAGAGATACACAGGTTTGAAGAGCGAGGTCTTTCGTAGCGCTAAAGAAAAAGCACGAGTCCCCGAGTTTTTTTTATCTTTGGTGCCGAGTATCCTAACCAATCAGGATTTTTGGCATACTGCCTTTACAACAAGTGCACCCAATTTGACGCACTTATATCACTTTCAATCCTATTCACATTTTTCTCTCTCATTTAGGGAAAGTGCCATGCGAGTCACACTTTCCTCTCCCATTTAGGGAAACTTTAGAGTAATCCAAATTTTTCTTTCTCAATTAGTGCTTCGTTACACTGAAGCACTGTCGCTAAAATGAAGCGCTGCAAAAGTTCCAAAAACATGCTGCAACTGCTTCAACTAATGGAGCCCCCGCCAAAGCCACCCAAGAAACAGCAAGTCCCAGTTATTGTCATAAGTTGTGACGTGGTCATGACGATTTTCCAATGGCAGGAGTCAAGCCACTACCAAAGCATCAACTTGGCGGCAAAGAGAAAGCGAAGGAACCTATCATTCCGCAGTTTGGGGCAAGCGTCAGGAAGAATTCATCCTCCTGAAGGAGCGCTGAAGCAGACGAATGATACATTGTGACATTCGTATTCCTAGGACTTGAGACTGGGCCCAAAATTACAGATACAATGGGCCTAGACACAACATCTGGTTCCAGGTTTGAAGCACAGATTTCCACAAGGACAAAGGGGTCATGGACCCAACCCTTGAGAAAAGTCCATGCATTCACCTCTGGATGCTACAGCCACCTCACAACGGCTGGCTCCCAAAGCAAGAGCCCTCACAAAGAGACTGTTTCGGATTAAAAACAGCCAACGAAGATGAGGAGGCTTATGAAGAGCGAGTTCCAGGCTTCCAACAGCCAAAGGTTGATCCCTACCTGGGAAATGTGTAAAGACCTCAGTCCCAAAATTCAAAGGCTACCATCAAAAGAGACGTGATCCCACAGATGATTTTTTTTTAGACGAAAAAAGCCTAAAATTAAGGCCGATTTGGAGGCAAAAACGAGTCGTGAGGCAGGATTACCTAGCAAGGAAGGCATCGATGAAACCGCTTCTCTCGAAGGGAGAGGAGTTGGTTTTCGACGGGTGGGGCAATATCCTAGCCTGCTTCAGAACAAGAAGTTCTTCCATACCGATTCAGTCACCAAAAGGGATCTCTTTGGTAGAGAAGAAGCTTGAAAGTAGCTTCACCGTCGAAAACACCTGCATGAAAGCAAACAGGAGAGTGTACATGAAAAATGACTGGGGGGGGGGGGAGAGGGACTCTTTCCATCAAGCTGTTTAACAAGAACTCTGACCGTTAATTGCACCCGTTCCCACTTTTCAGCTCCAGAGTGGTCAACTGCCTCCCCCCCCCCCCGGGGGGGGGGGGGGGGGGGGGGGTGACTCAGGGAAAAGGTAGATGGAATGTGTTTCCAGCCCTGCCAGGCGGGAATGGGGCTTCCAAACGAAAACCGTGGACCCCTTACCGGTAAGGGGCGACGGGAGAAGTAAGGGACGATCATGGAGACCCCTTGGATCTCTTTCCTAAAATGGGTGAAAGGCGAAAGAGGGGGATTTCTTCAACTATTCCATTGAAGACTGATCAATGTTGCTCTCGTTTGGCATCTCTTTCCCAAGCAAATTAACTTCATTTCGTGAAGTAGAAGGAACCATTCCTTCCACGGCCGATTCCAAAGTTTACACATCCGCCCCTATGGGAAGTCTTTCCAGTTTCCATATGCTCTTCCCAAACGTTGAGCAAAACAACATATGGCAGACATACGTAATAAAGCAAAAGATAACAGCATAGCTGTTAGGTTGAGAAACTACAACTATTTATTTACAAGCATGTACAGTCGAAAAGTTGTGGTACATCTAAAACCAGGCATCATAATTAAAGAGACCATGAAACACAATAATATTAATTAATATTTTAGACCTAACATGCCCTTGACTTCAGTTCTGAGTTCATATTTTAATCGAGAACAAGGAAGTGAAAAGGTTTAAAGTTTATAATCCTTAAATCGTTGATACATTCTTTGGTTACGTTTTGGTCTCTCGGTGGGACCAATTCCTTGGACAGGCACATCAGGTAAATACCTGGGGTCATTATGGTCTGCTTGTGGCGCAATAACTGTGTCATTATTGTCATGTGCTGGATCTTTATTTTCACTGTCATAGTCACTTTGTGCAGTTAGGTTCACTCATCGGTTTCGTCTTGTCTCAAGTTGTATTTTTTTAAATGATAAACGTCAACTATTTTGCTGAAGGTTGGGTCGAAAGGATCACTGATTTGATAGCATACTGCCCCAAGTGGCTTTACAACCTTAAACGGGCCTTTGAAGTGGGGGTCGAATTTTGTGTCCGTTGGTTTCGGCCACTCTTACATTACCAAATCGTCGGGTTGGAAGGTTACGTTTTCCCTGTTTTGATCAAAGCGACTTTTGCTTGCGTCGTGAGACTGCTCGATATAAGCCACAGCACTTGTGGAGCAGTTTGCAGGAGTTCTAGTTGATCGTGTTGATCATCGTTGTTGCTGGTGACGATTCCCTTATGCAGCTGTTTTGATATACGTGGGTTATACCCATGAAGCAAGTAAAACGGTGATTTGTGTGTCGTTTTATGTTCAGTGGTGTTCAGCGCTAACGTGACATTTGGCAGATAGGCATCTCCGGTCGTGCCATGGCTGCTTTTTTCAGTGCGGTAACCAAGGTGGCATTTACCTCTCGACTAACCTATTCGCTTGCGGCATGTATGGAGGGCTAGTAGAGTGCTTAATGCCATATTTACGTAATGTTTGTTGGGTACGTCTTGCGGAAAAGGCTGGCCACTTGTCCAAAATATAGGTGATAGGTGGTACCAAATTCTAACCAAATTTGAAAAACATATCATCGATCAGTGATCTAACAACTGTCTGTTCATGACGGATGGTGTTGATTGAGCCATTACATATCTTATAGCATGGTCAAGTGATGAGTAAATTCTTGTTGCCGGCTTAGGGGCAAGGCAACAACATGGTCAGCTGAAATTGCTTCCCACGGTGTATTCGGTATTGGCCTGTGTCCTAGAGCCCTTTTCCAAACACTGTGCGTCTGTCTGTTCATTGCTTGACACTCATAGCGAGATTTAACATCTTAGCAAAGGTGTGCACCAATAGTTCTGTATGATGCGTGAATGTTTTCTGTGAGTCCTGGTGGGCTGCGCAATCGTTGCAATACGTCGAGACATTGGGAAGCTGGTACTACTATTTTTCTATCTGTTTGCCCGTTTTACGATACAATCTTTAACAAAATGTCATTTTCAATTCTGTATGAACGCAGGGGTCGACCGATGCCACTTTTGGCCGATACCACCGATACAGATACCGATACCTATCTAATAAAATAAATTTCCGATAACCAGTACCGAATCCGATACTTCAGCTAAAAAAAAAATCAACCGATAATGGCTAGGCCAAGATTTAAGCTGGCAATTGTTTTATTTTAGCAATCTGGCTAATTGCTGACCAAATTTAGTAGCCTTTTTCGCGGCCCAAACTTTGCGACAAATTTACCCCCAAGCATAATAATTTTACCTTCGTGTGATGCGTGATACCATCGTGAAAAAATCCCACAAAACATGTTTAATCTTTTAAGCAGTATGAACGTATATATGCGTCCAAAAAAAATTAGCGTATATATGCATCCCAGACGAAATAATGTCGTAAATATACGTCGAAGCTTTGAAAGGCAACTGCGGATCGACAAACGCAATTTTCGGCCAAAATACTGAAATGAGAATCTGAAATTCGCCACCAGACATGTTGTGCATCGAGTTCTGTAAAACAAAATGTTACCGATATCTATATCTAAACTTTAGTTGAGTGTAGACTCACTAGAAACTGCAAGAATGTCAACCTCATTCTTTTTTTCTTAAGTTAGAAAGCAGAAAATTGGTCATTTTTGATCAGCGGTAGCGGTGGAACCATTTGACTGGGCGCCGCCATCTTGGATTCGTTGGGAAGCTCGAATTCCCCTCTATCCAGGCCACTCAACATATTTTATCGATGGCCATTTGGCATTGGCCGTTTCTGGCTGTTTCAAGCTACCTAGCCAAAGCATTTTAAGATCGCGTTCCCTTATTGGCCGGTTAGCACCACGTCACCAATTTGGCACGCCGTCATTGGCCGACGCGCATTTTCAACATGGATGCCGCCGCTCGCTTCAGATTTCACGTGGGCGCTTGTGTTTTAGTTCGTCGTTGCAAATCACAAGAAAGATGATGTTGCACAGCATTAAAAAATTAAATAAGCAGCCTGGATGCAAAAGAACATTTTGCCGGCCCCCAGCCTGGCTGGCTAAAAATGGTTTCTTTTTGCCTAAAACATACTTAACCTGGTAATTTTAGCATTACATTCCTCGAATGTGATGTTTCCCTGGAGGTTTCTTCCGGTTTGTAGACGTCTGCTTGCATATCCCACCGCGTATGCGCGGCACGGTCCTCCCAATAAAAGCGACAGCGTGCACGCTATCGGCATTCATTTTACTCTCAATGTGTCAGGCGGTGACTCGAGAGGGGAGGCAGGGCGGGAGTAAGGTTAAGTATATTTTAGGCAAAAAGAAACCATTTTTAGCCGACCAGGCTGGGGGCCGGCAAAATGTTCTTTCTTTATTGCCAAAACAACTTAACCTGGTAATTTTAGCATTACCAGTGTTGACCTCGTCAAAGTTGGTGGCGGGCACCGTCTGACCGAGCGCCCCGGGATGCAAGCAGGCATGAATGCATCATGCATGAATTCTTTATCTGGAACAGAAAAATTCGCACTTTATTCAGAACAATTGGGCTTGACAGGAATTTGGTCTCTTTCGTGGGAAATGGTGTCCCTGAAAAGGACCGTTGTTTGAGGGTCTTGCTTCTGGCTGGATGGAACTTGCTTCCCTCATGGATCTTGCTTCTGTTTTGTTCTGAGTGCTTAAAGGGGGTTAGACCACGGTTCTGGCTATGACGATTGGTCCCAGCCGAAGTAGTCCGGATTCGTCCTTCGTCATGTCATCCAGGTAGTGAGATGTGAAGGTGGATTGGTGGCGCTGCGATGCTGCTGCCATGATTTCATCAATTCGGGTGGCGTTGTGGTGGGTCCAAGATGTGGATATAGCACTCACTTCGTGTGCCGTCACTCTCATGCTCTTGCTCAATTCATGTTTGTTGTAAGGTGCTGTGATCGGTGCTTTCCCTTTTTTTTTTTTTTTATTTTTATGCAGTAGCTTCCGATACTTTGTGTGCCATGGACGTTGTCGTTTGGGGTGAGAAGCCCCATGGAGAAGATGGCGACAGCGGCGGTTGATGTAGGGACGTCGGACGAAAGTCGTGTTTTATTATCAATAGGATTTCCCGGTTGGTGGTCAATTCTTGCCAGGCTGGGGAATAATGGCGTAATCTGGCCCCGACAGGGAGACCAGTTAGGCACAAGGCTTTATTGTGGTTTTTGCGGTAGATGCTCCTGTCCCCGGGAGATGAGACTCGGCTCCTTCAGTTGGGGGTGGTGGTGTGCTTCTGATGGGAGCGTTGAGCGTCAGTCCGAAACGGCTGTTGGTTTCGCTGCTGGTAGGCGGCAGTGTCGTTTGGACGTCAGGGGGTTGATCACACCGTAGTTTTGTGTCAATCATCCGGGGGATGGAAGTTGGCTAGTCTATTCTTCAAGAACGGGCGGATTGAAGTCATGGCTTGCTTTTGCGGCTTTGGTTTTCTCGAAACGTCAAGGTGAGGAGCAAGTGTCGGGATTAACCCATTAACCCACGGAGGAGTGTTTCAGACTCATGGATTGGTTGAGTTCAGAGTCCGTGCCGTTTGTAGACGTTTAGGTTGTTTGCGGATGACAGGGCAATGTCGAGGAGGAGAAGAGTGTTGTTGAACAGCGGTCTCGTTGCCCGGTTCATTGCGTGGTGAGTAGCTAAGTTTTTTTTTTTTTTTTTTTTTTTTTTTTTGGAAGAGCTGAGGAATCGGGGACGTGAGGAGTCGGGGAACTTTGAACTCATCTGTAGTGACGTCGGATGACAGCTTTTCACGTAGGCGTCAATGATCGTGTGGAGAACATCTGCTTGAGAGGCCACGCGTAGGCTTAGTCGAAGGCACTTGTCTTTACCGTACAGTATGAAAGTTGGGACGTCAGCTTTCTTGGGTGTCGACAATGAGGTCCCATAATTCATCTTGTTGTCGCTGTAATCAAACTCATACTCCGGGTAGGTGTTGTCAAAGTTGCGGGGGGGGGGGGGGCTAGTGCCGCGAGTGCTGTTATCGCGGCCAGGGCGCGGCGTAGGAGGTTTTTAGTCGAGACGAAGGGGATCGCCTTGCCTAGTATGTAGTCTGCGTTGCGGAAGAGACATGTTAGGAGTGTCGTTGATTGACCCAGTGGATTCATCTGGGGTGTCGTCCGGGAACCTGATGCGATTCTCGGCAGCAAGGGCGGGCGACTGGGAGTGACGCGACGACAGTGTGTCGCCCGATATGCGCTTGGGTGCCGTAGCCGGGGGTAGAAGAAGTGGCACGACCGTGCCCTTCATGGCTTGATTTGGACGCGACCCAGTCCTGGGAACGGGCCTTTCGTACCGAAGATGTGTAAGGGAGGAGGAGGCATCGGTTGACTTGCAGGTGACGGACGGTGTCACGTACGATTCCCTGAACGACACTTCGGCTGAAGTCTGGGACAGTCTGCTCGACAGTCTTTTAGAAGAGTTCCGGGTGACAGGGTGGATTCAACTGGGGTGTCGTCCGGGAGCTTGATGTGCTACTCGGTAGCAGGGGCGGGCGACAGAGGGTGACGTGACGACAGTGTGTCATCCGACTTGCGTTTGGGTGCCGTAGCCGGGGAGAAGAAGCGGCCCAACTGTGCCCTCCGTGGCTTGACGTGGACGAGACCCAGTCCTGGGTACGGGTCTTTCGAACCGAAGATGTGCAATGAGGAGGCGGCCTCTGGTTGACTTGGAGGTGACGGACGGTGTCGTGTGCGATTTCCCGTACGACACTGCGGCTGAAGTCTGGGACAGTCTGCTCGACAGATTTTTTAAAAGAGCTGCGAGCGACAGGGTGGATTCATGTGGGGTGTCGTCCGGGAACCAGATGTGCTTCTCGGCAGCAGGGGCGGGCGACAGAGGGTGATGCGACGACTGTATGTCGTCCGGCTTGCGCTTGGATGCCGTAGCCGGGGGAGAAGAAGCGGCACGTCTGTGCCCTTCGTGGTTTGGCGTGGACGAGCCCTGCGTACCGATGATGTGCAGGAAGGATGCGGCATCGGATTGACTTGTAGGTGGCGGACGGTTATGTGCGATTTCCAGTACGATACTGCGGCTAATGTCGAAACCTTTCCGGGAGGGATTAGACGACAGGTCGAGTGGCGTGCTCCGGTTCGGGTAGGTGGCGAGTGTCGCACAGTGGAGGTTCCGTTTAGCGGCCCGGTAAGGGTCTGGTCCGGGAGGAAGAGTGATTTAGGCGATGCGACAGCAGGAGCGGGCGTAACATTGGGTAGGTGGCGAGCAGGCTGGGTCGTAAGCGGTGTGCAGCAGCAAGAGATGGAGACGCCCTACGACTTGATTCTTAACTCAGGGCATGGGTTTTTTTTTTTTTTTTTGTTTTAAAAAACCATGCCGAGACGAGCAGCAGTTAGGACAGCAGCCGGTGATTTGAATTCCGCTTCAGACACGGGATCAGCCATGGACGAGACAAGAAGTAGGAAATGTAGATGGTTTCCAACTCAGCTCAAGGCGTGGGTTTAGGCCACGGATGAGACGAGCAGTAGTGTGGGCAGCAACTGAAGTCTTGATTATCGTTCGGACGTGGGGCCAGTCACAGTCGAGACAAACAGAGTGTAAACGGCTTCCTTCTTGGTTCACTCAAAAAGTGGGTTCAGGCCACGAATGACACGAACAGTGGTGTACAGCAACAAGCGACTTGATTTTCACTCGAGACGTGGGGTCAGCCACGGTCGAGACAAGCAGCAGTGGTGTGATGACCTCCGTCTTGGTTCACTCAAAACGTGGGTTCAAGCCAGGATGAGACGAGCAGCAGCAGACAGCACCCGGTGACTTGATTTTCACTCGAGACGTGGGGCTAGCCACGGTCGAAACAAGCAGCAAGAGGTGGAGATGCCTTACGACTTGGTTCACTCAAAACGTGGGTTCAAGCCACGATTGAGACGAGCAGCAGTGGTCAGCAACAGGTGACTTGATTTTGCCTCGAGACGTGGGGCTAGCCACGGTCGAGACAAGCAGCAAGAGGTGGAAACGCCTTCCGTCTTGGTTCACTCAAAACGTGGGTTCTAGCCACGATTGAGACGAGCAGCAGTGGACAGCAACAGGTGACTTGATTTTCACTCGAGACGAGGGGTTAGCCACAGTCGAGACAAGTAGTAAGAGGTGTAAACAGCTTGCGTCTTGGTTCACTCAAAACGTGGGTTCTAGCCACGATCGAGACGAGCAGTAGTGGATAGCGACAGGTGACTTTATTTTCACTCGAGACGTGGGGTTAGCCACAGTCGACACTAGCAGCAAATGGTGTAAACAGCTTTCGTTTTGGCTCACTCGAAACGTGGGTTTTAGCCACGATTGAAACTAGCAGAAGGGTCTTGAATCTTGATCCCGTCGATAGCATCGACGAGGTGTGTGGTGGGCGGCGATAGGCCGCGCATTCTTCGAGCGACAGAGGCGAGTCATCGGTTGTGTCGTTCGGCATTTGCATCTGGCATCAGAGTGGGCTTGGTCGGGAAGCAGTTCGGGACCGTCTGCTCGACAGTCTTTAAAAGAGCTGCGAGCGACAGGATGGCTTCGCCAGGAATTGTCGTCCGGGAACCTGATACGTTTCACGGCAGTAGGGGCGGGCGACAGCGGGTGGTGCGACGACAGTGTGTCGTCCGGCTTGCGCTCGGGTGCCGAG
>JAHWFP010244998.1:57550-108506 GCA_023313725.1 Lithobius niger | reverse complement strand
CCCCCCCCCCCCCCCCCCCCCCCCCCCCCCCCCCCCCCCCCACGCCCGTGCCCTTCGTGGCTAGAGGTGGATGCGACCCAGTCCTGGGTGCGGGCCTTTCGTACCGAAGACATGCAGGAGGGAGGCGGCATCGGGTTGACCTGTAGGTGGCGGACAGTGTCGTGTACGATTTCTCGTACGACACTGCGGCTGACGCTTAGGCCTATCCGTGGAGTTGGACGACGGATCGAGCGGCAAGTCTCGTTCCGGAGAATGGGCGAGTGTCGCCCGGCGGAGATTGCGCTCGGTGGCCCGGGAGGAGTCTCTGGTGACTTGAAGGTCTTGTCGAAGCGACGATAGATCCAGTGGGCGAGGAGCGGCGAACGCTGGTCCGGGAAGAGCAGAGAGTCAGGCGATGCGACAGCAGGCATGGCATCGGCGGGTGTCGTGCGGGAAGGTGCGGCGGGGCTTCTAAGCGTTGTCATCTTCGGGAAGAATCCAATTTTTCCAAACGACAGTCGGGGAACCGGGGAGCGAGGTGGCTACGGAGACACCTCTTGAGGAAAATGAATGCCGATAGCGTACGCGCTGTCACTTTTATTGGGAGGACCGCGCCGCACATGCGCGGTGGGATATGCAAGCAGGCGTCTACAAACCTGGAAGAAACCTCCAGGGGAACATCACATTCGAGGAATGTAATGCTAAAATTACCAGGTTAAGTTGTTTTGGCAATAAAGAAACTAAAATGGAAAAGGAGTCTATAAACCTTCACACTATCGTTTATCAGGTGGGAACAACGGTTTTTAGCCTAACTAACGCCGACTTTCGGGTGCGTTTTGTCAACACTGCGATTTTCAATTTTAGTTCATTACCGCCAGTAATTTAAATAAAAATGGTTCTCTGAAACTATTAAAGCCATTTATAAGATTTTTTCTGTGCACCTTAATGAATATCTGTTGTGTGCGTGTACTGTAGTAAGTTTGAGAATAGAGATAGAGATAGATTGTAAAGAAGCAAATTAAAGCAGGAACAAGATGACAGGTACTGGTATGGCTGGGGCCCAACCCCTGGCACCGATACAGTACCGATGCCGATACCAGTATCGGTCAAGCCCTAGTATGAAGCGTGGATCTGTTGATTGTGGTTGTTCATAACATTCGTCCCGACTGCTTGATCCGATTGCAGAAGGCATCTTGTATTTGTTGTTTCTTGACTGTGGCGTTTGTACCAAATACAATGGCAAAGCACGCTTTGTCTGGATAACAAGAAAGATGGTCGGCTATGGTGTTGTGTTTTCCAGAGCGATGAATTGTTGTGAAACATACTGTGCGAGGTCTACAACATAGCGTGCAAACTTTCGCAATTATGTAGGCCATACCAAAATTGTCTGTTACAAGTGAGAATGGGTGACCGTGCAGATACAAGTGAAACTTTTCGGTCATGGCCCAATGTACGGCTGTGTATTCGAGCTCATTAGAATAGTATCAGGTTTCTGCATCTTTCAGCGAACGGCTAGCATACTCAATCCTAACATGCTTACCGTTTTGTTCTGCGATAGCCAGGCCCCGAGTCCACTGTAAGACGCGTCAGTTTCGACAAATGTTGATGCTCCCTGTTTAAAGTGTGCCAATACTGAAGGAGATGTGACCGGATTCTTTAACCTATCGAATGTTGCAATTTGTTTGTCGAGTGTAATGGATTGTTTGCTTCGTAAAGCCGGTTTAGTTGGGATGGCACGTGTGCGTCCTTAAGGAGCTCCGTTAATGGTTTTGAAACATTTGCTAGATTTCTTATGTGAAGACAGAACACATTTATAATAAAATCTAAGAAACCCACGCAGTTCGTGGATAGTTTTCGGCGGTCCATATTTTATGACAATGATGGTCCGTTCTGGATCAGGTACGATTCCCTGCAGTGTTAAAAATTTCCTACAAAAGGAAATTGTAGAGGCAGCAAATACACACTATGAACGATTCAGTTTAGTATTCATCCGACGAGTTGAGTCGAATACTTTGCATATTTTGGCAACGTGTTCCATGTGAGTATCAGAGCCGAAGGTTACATCGTCTATATATGTTGATACTGCAATACAGATTAAGTGGACATCACCCATTTTGATTGCCCGGGTCATCATGGCTAGTCCGAGAGAAATCCCGAATAGCATTTTAATAAATTCGAAATGGCCATCTAGCGTGACGAAGGCGGTCTTGTGTATATCTTCTTCCTCGACAGGTATAGTGTTGAAAACTTTCTTGATGTATGCCTTGAACTTGTATTTTTTGTCGGCAACACGATGGATGAAATCACGATGGATGGTAGGCCCAGAATCCAATGCTTCTAAAAGCTTTAAGAAGATGGTAAGGTAACGTGACGGGAACCGGGGAAACCGTGTCCAAACTTCGTCAGGAAGGGAACCAGGAACAGTGGCAGACCAAAGCGATGGGCCGCCCGGACCAAAGGTCTTGATGAATCAGGAATCAGGAATCAAGAATGGTGGTGAATGAAGCAGCTCGTTGGTGATCAAGGTACACACCATGGGGGGGGGGGGGGGGAGGAGAGAGAGATCTTCTAAGACACGTCGACACGATGTTGTTGTTACCGCTGAGGCGTTGTGCCCGGGCACTAGAACCAAGTCTCCCCCCTCCTGCGATCAAGTGCTCCAGTGCCATCCGCAATTGTGTGGTGGCGAAGCAGGAGGCTCGAAGTACGTCTTGAGACTTGTACTGGTGTAGGCCTACAGGGCAGGGAATCGAAGATGAATTTAACAAGGGGCTTCGTAGCAAAGTCCGTTGGAAAGACAACATCATGGTGGAGAAAGAGCGTAGGAACAGTTCCGAGTAACCAAGAGATTGTCGGCCGGAAAGTTAAGGAACCAAACGAGGAATGAAGAAAAGGGACCCGGGCCCAGCCTCGAGCAATGACCAAACAATCCCTAACTCGAGGGATAAAATTTGAGAAAAAACGGTGCCGGGCCCGGCTCAACCAGGGCCCGAAGCTGAAGTCTTGCTTACTCATGAAGAAGAGAACGGACCGGAGCTAAAGTCACTGAGCAGAAAGGCCGTCCCTAGTCAATGCTAGAATAGAGGAGACATCTCAGCTGATTGGTGAACAGGCAGAAAGGAACCGTAGGGCTTGTGAAGGCAAGGAAATAACGGATCGTGATCCGCTAAGGCTCCCTGGCCCGGGCGTAGGCACTCGGTTCCATGCTGGGGGATCAAGCGCGCGAGACGGTAGGTACAGGAAGGACAATATTCGATGAAAACAGCAGTATCGCCAGAGTCACGAAGGCAGTAGGTTGCCGATCGCAAAAGGGTCTGGGCCAGGTGTTGAGGCCTGGTCCGAGTCCTAGTAGACACGAATAAGCGGCACTGGAAAAATGCTAAGTGAACAAAATGACGATCTTCTTCAGGAACCGACGTACTCACGTCAAGAAGATAGGCCGGCGGAACATGGTCCGTGAATGGGCCCAGGTTGGGTGCATGGGCCCAGTCCGAGCCTCACTGTTTGCAATAAGAAGCGGAATCGGACCGAAAACCAATCCTACAAAGGCGGTACTTAGTACAGGTGTGTGGTGAGGCAGGAAGACAGTGGATCGCGGCAGAAGGACAGCGGATCATGGCCAATAAAGGGTCTGGATCGGATGTTGAGGCCTGGTCAGAGTCCTGGCAGAAAAGTACAAGTGGAACTGAAGAGCGTGTGAAGAAGTCGGGAAGGTGATCTTCGGCAGGAACCGACGCACCCGCATCAAGAACGCAGACGGCTACCGGAACGTGACCCGCAAAAGGGCCCAGGCTGGGCGTATGGACCTAGTTCGAGCCTTGTTGTTCGTGATATGAAGCGGACCGAAAACAGGTCGTACAAGGCGGCACATGGATTCAGCAGTAAACAGTCGTGTAGTGAGGTAGGATGACAGCGGATCGCAGTTTGTAAAGGGTCTGGATGGAGTAGGGGCCCAGTTCTGGTGTACTGATGTCCGAACAGGAACGGAATCGAGGCGATGGCCTGTGTAGGGGAACTGCAGTACCAGTAGCAGACGGAAGGTAAAAAGTGAAGAACCAAGGCGGAAAGAAGATTGCCAAGGAGCCCGGCCAGATGCTGCGGCCCGATTGCGGCCCACTGGCCCAAGCTGCGGCCCTGGTTGCGGCCCAAGCAGTTGCGAAATCGAGAGGGCAGAGCAAGGGGAACCGAGCCAAACCCAAGCAGAGGCCCAGGGCGAGAGCAAAAACGCTTACTGTCATAAGAGACACACAGCCTGCAGGGGGCAGGCGGACAGTAGGTGCAGTCCTCCAGACGAAGGGAAAGTAACATCCTCAGAACGGCAGGCGGACCACAAACGTGGTCCCCCACCTGGCCCTAAGTCGTAGCTCTGAAACGGCCCCAAAGCTTCGGTGGCTAAAGCAATGGACCGGGCGACCTCCCGTTCCCGGTCCGCAGGCGTTGCAGGAATCGGAATAGTCAGGCGGTGCAAGGGGTAGGAGGAGAGGCCCAACAAATGGTCCTGTTAGAGGACCGTGCACTGACGGCAGGGAGAAGTCCAAGGACAATTACGGAAGCGGGCCGATTCCGGGCCTAGGAGAGGAATCGGCGAAGAGATCTCACAAACAACCACTCGTGGTGGCTGCCTAGGGAGAAAGATGCTGTGAATCGCGACGATCCGCTTATATAGGCGATCCCAGTTCCTGTCATGCGCAGTAGGATAGCCAACTTTCAAGCTAGGGATATAGAGCTCCATTTGGGGGGGGGGGGGGCGGGGAAATAAACAAGGTACATGATGTTTTCGAAGTAATAAAAAACCGAAAATTTTAACAAGCTTAAAATAATTTTTACTATCCTAAAATACTTACCTTCAGTATGTGCTTAAATCACTTTGATTTGGCTATTTATGCCCAATGCAATTTAAAACTCACCCCGTTTTATATCTCCATAGATCTCCATAATCCTCCCTAGGGTCGCTAGTGGCGCTTCCCTTATATTCTGGGTTTAGTACCCTGGTTATCACTTCACTTCTACCGTTGTAACACACGGTTAGCAGCGGGTTCGTGAAGCGGGGAGGATGGGTGGGTTCTACTGAAGGTAAGTATTTTAGGATAGTAAAAACTAATTTTAAGCTTGTTAAAATTTTCGTTTCTTACTATCTGAAAAATACTAACCTTCAGTATGTGCTGACTTTGTCTTATTGGAAGGAGGGACAGCACGAACCCGCTAAATTTGGAGATTTCCACCTCATTCAACGTAGCACACTGACACTTATCAACACAGTTAACGAGAGAGTAGACAAAATTCCCACCCCTTTAAACTTGCAGGCGTTTACTGCTCTCGAAATTTACCACATTCTGTGAACAGGTTGCTTCGCGTCATCGTTGCAGAAGCTTTGCTCACCAACATGCATACGCACTATACGATAGGGTATTCTGTTGTACCCAGTTTACGCGCTGTGCCAATTTGATAGTAAGTGTCAACTTCCAACAAAACATGAAATCCTCCACAACCACAACATCCTTGCACTGTCAGACTGACAACTCTCCATTGCGCAGAAGTCATTACGTTAACATTCCACATTTTCCACCGTGTACAAGGCTTGTCACTGAAAATGAGAGTTTTCCCGTGTGGCAGCAACAGTCACAGTTGAAAACTCGTGTTGAAGGATGTCCATTGAAAGCGAGATTACCCGCGTGGTAGGTGGATAAGACCACAGTCCTAGGTCTTCAAGACTGGGTAGACCCACTTTCCCAGGTTGACAGAAGCATGGGGACTAGAAGTGTGACTAGGCGTGGGGAGTAGTGTTTAGCCCATCCCTCCAGGAAAAATCACTGGACCTGAAGTGTTCGTTGCCCTGGGTCTAGGCACAACTTCGGGTCACTGATTCATCAATTTGGATTCCACCGGGAATGTGAAATCACACCCGGACAACCCTTGGAGACAGTGCAGTGACAGGCCTTTGAGACTCGATATCTTTCCTGGAAAGTTTAGCTAGCCTAATATGTTTTCTTGCTAAAGCAAGACCCACCAGGAAGACTGACTATAGAAAAAACACAAGCTTGCAGCCCTGTAAATGAGATCATTGGGAGTGCTTACAGGTCCGTTAAGACAAAAGGGGAAAAAAGGTCAATCCCTTGACCTAGTATTATCCAAGTACAGCATCAGAAGAGAGATGATTTTGGTGATGAAAAGACTATTATATAGAGGCTTTAATTGAGGTGTAGAAAACCCCTCAATCAATTTGAAGAAGATTACAAACACATTGGACAAAGACAAGAACGATATGCCATTCTCTTTACCGTAGAAACCAAGTTTTCCTTCACATTTTTCAAAGTTTAGTCCCATTGGCAGAGAAAATGCCTGCCCGTCTCCCTGTCGAAAATCATCATCTTGGAAGCCAGTTGCCAAAACTTCCACCGTGAGAACGAAGCGTTTCAGGTCAAAGGTGGGTCATCGTACCATAGGGACATGCAAGATGTACCCAGACACTGGAAGGGGAACTGAACAGAAAAGATTCCGCGAAACTCAAGAGATTCCTACCTTCCAACATACACACACTTTTACAAATCATAAAGCTTAACCCTTTACTTCGCCGATGTTTACAAGAACTTTATCATCCCCATTTTCTCGTGAAAATTACCAGTTTCAAATTAGGTTGTCTGTCCATAATGAACCATAGCACGTATTTTTTTTTTTTTAATTCTAAAATATCAAGGCAGCTTCAATACCATGCCTTCAAAAATGTAACCTAACTGCTTAAAGATTATGTTTCAGTAATTTGACGTGCGATATACCAAACGCGTAAAACTGCGTACGGTTGAGATTAATGGAGAAGCTTTAAAAGCATATACGCTTAAGCGTAAGAAAATTGCCCACCTATACTTGCTGGTGCCTTCTTCTTTATGATCTCTTAACTGCTTTACAGTAAGAGTGTTGCAACTTCACTGTGCCAGATTATCTGTGAAGTGCCACACAATTATGCAAATGTGGAGCCATCCCAGTTTGTACCACTTGCACTTGGCAAAGCTCCTTACAGTGTCGCTTTCTCCTGTGTGTGGGTCCTCTTTAACAACAACATTGCTCTTCATACTTATTAAACTCATCACTGCGCAGCTCTCTTTCACTGAGAGTCATTAGTAAAAGGCAGAATCAAATAAATGTCTGATTCGACTGCCTGCAGCAAAATGTTCTCGTGACATCCTTTCACCTCTCGACGCACTGACATCGCGCAGGTAGTGGGGAGGATGAACGTATTGTGTTCCATGAACACGCACCCACATCATTATCTAGTGGTGTTTCCGGACATGACGTGCAGAGAAGCAGGGTCCAGTCTCACACCCCTTATAGATAGGGGAGTGGGATCGGACGTCGTGGGACTCGAATAGATTCACTGCTCATTCATTAACACGAAACATGGAACAGGGGGCCCAAGGCGCCTTCTGTTTCAATATGACCTTTATTCCGTTATATCATCCTGACTGACGAAGTCCCCGGCTAGACCTACCTTTCCATGTCGTTGAAAAGGTCAGTGTTTGTATTAACAGAAAGCCTTACCGTAGCGTACTTCTAGAACACTTGACTCTCCTTTGAAAGGACTAGATGTTCCACATTGCGCCTTATATGACGTCACCGACTGATACGGCGAGCAAACTACTTAAGGTTCACCGTGAGCGGGGAGGCAGATATGAGGCAGCAACGGGATTCAAGGCGTTACGAAACGTTGGTAGGAAGAAGGTCAACAGAACGTTCAGCACCTCATTGCGACGAAACAAGTTATAGACGAACAAGTATGTTCGGCCAAATTACAGCGCTACAAAACATTTCACAACAAGGGACACAAAAAACCGTTCCCATTCTACAATTCCGTATCACCGAATGGTGCTCTGTTTAACGGAAGGAAGTCACACAGTGAGGGCGTTCCTGTCAGTCTGAAGAGTTCGATCCACTGAAAGAAGTGAACAGAATGTCACCAAACTATAAGACGACAGTTCCTTTTGAGGGGGGGGGGGGGACCGAACGAGAAGGCCTAAGAGTCCCCTTATTGAAACTAAAGATGAAAGGGGAAAAGGCTTGTGGCAAATTGCCCATCCGTCGAAAAATCGTAAGTACGCTTCCCATTGAAAGAAAACAAGCCGTTTTTGAAAGAGAATGTAGGGCTTGAACGGAGGACCCGCGTAGGGACCCAAGAGCCCGATAACGTCCTTTTAAAGTGAAGCACCTTAACCCTCGTTATGCTAGGGCGTCCTACCTACAACACATAAGTAGGTAAAAAGTGGGAGACAGACAAATTTTCGCCTGAAGGATGGTGAAGGTGCGATTAAGCCTCAGCAACATTCGGAACATTCCGTTGTACTATCCTTCACCAACCGAACGTGGGAAGGGAAGGAGATTGGATGACGTAAATATTCTATCCACCTAAAGTGCGTCTGACGAAAATGGCGTTTACTTTACGCAAACCCAGTTGCAATTTGCATTCCGAAGAATGAGGTAAAGAAAGGGGAATATTCGTGATAATATTTATTGCTGTCAAGGAACCATGATACGTTTAGAAAACCTCTGGGAAGAACCAGATTCATTTACACACTTGCAGACGAGTGAGTTACTCTAACATTGTGGCCCTACACACCCTGCAAGGATATCCCTTTACATAAAAGTCAATGTCACACGGGTTATGGCGTGTGCAGCATCGCAAAGCAAGGATGAATGTCCGATTGAAACCATGATGGGAAGCTAGCGGAGACCAAGTTCCAAGTTGGACTTGAAGGACGAGTGCCACGAAAAACGCATGTCGTAAAGTAGAGAGAGACAGTGGTTAGGGATGGTGCCCGAGTCTGGCATCATACCACTGTTTTTCATACATAGTGTGAAAGTTCACAGAATTCGAGAAATCCTTCGGAAGCAGCCAGGAATCGCCCTTGAAAAGGGTAGATAAAACCTTCATCACGAACGCACGAGCTCCCATCTGAAGCGGTTCGTTGCACAAGGACGGCCTTCAAAAATCTAAAGTTCCAGTCAACGCTTTCACCACGAACTTTCATTTACCTAAAATCATTATAACTGCCATTACTATGAATTCCAATTTCATTGACAAATTTGTCAATTTGCTCTATTTCCACGCAGAAGAACCTAATTCTAACCTGCAAAAAGAGCCTGGCCGTCGCGCGGGTTGTGCGGCCCAGCTCATAGCTGGATTTACCACATTAGAGTGAAAGAATGGGAATGTCTACTAGCTCAGCCGTAGGACATGGGGGGGAGGGGGACTATTTGACTGTGGTATGATTACCTGCGTCTAAAATCTAAACGAGAATTCATGTGATTGACATTGTGCATACCTGCTCATGGAAATGCAGTATGCAGTTGAATTGATTTTATTCAGGCGTCTTAAGTTTTAGTCGTATTGTCAGAACATTCGGATGGTGAAAAATATGTATGCAACTCTGAACGTCAACAGGAAAGGGAAAATCATGTGAAAATCCGTAATTCATGTGATATCGAATAATTTGCGGTAATGTTTTGAGACTCAAACGTGACCCATAAAATCCTTGGCAACGTTGAGTTAGTACCTTAGACAGCAGTTCACAATCTTTCTAAAGTTGAAATAACGATTTATCCAACTCAGAAATAGGGCCTTTAATTACTTCCTTCTATAATAGTTTCACTCTTAACATTCCTTGCGACCATGCCACAGTCGGAGGGTTTTTAAGTGGAGTTTGAGCATCTGGATGCATGTCGCCTGAAATTCTCTTTAGTTGCGACAGTCCTGCTCTTACTCTTAGGCTGCGGCTCAAGCGTCTCCGTTTGCCCAAAGATTGTTCAGTTTGACCCATTGCTGTCCACATTACATATTTGTTAGTTTACTGCGTTTGTTTTATTACGGTCATCACCACAATGATGTAACACAACATTCATGAAACATTGAGCAATTCCACCTATTTCTTTTAATTTTCGTCAATACAGCGAAAAGAGACAGCTGAATGCAGAAAGGTTAACAGGAGTAGTGATTTCAGACTTGTGCTCTTTAATTTCCATCCATATCGTGAAAAAAGTGGTGTTTGGGCGTATGGGCGTTTGGGCGTAAGAGCGTATTGATTTCCGCCCGGTGCTCTGATTTTTCGCCTATTCAGTAAAACTGCGAACTGCGTTTTGGCGTGTTGATTTTCGCCCAGTGCTCTCAAAAACGCCATCAAGATAACCAACACAAGAGGCACTTACCTGTCGAAGAAGTGTCATTTTATTTACCACGGTTTTCCATTCGACCGGACATGGTAAGAAAACCATGTGGAAGGACCTAAATCAATGAATGCACTTTGGGCTGTGCGTCGTCGATTATTTTGGTGATTATTTTAGAGCTAATGTTGAATTTAATTGCCTTCTTATTGCAACAATTCAACTCTGTCTCTTAGGCTCCAGCCCAATCGTGTCCGTTTGCCTAGAGACTTCCACCAATTCTAGATCTTTTAGGATCATTAGGCCCTTTCTGCTTTGCCGCAGATTGACAATCGTGTCCTGACGGCAAGCAGAAAAAATTCCCTCGGGACGTCATGTCATCATTTTTAGTTCCGATCATGCAAAATCGCACCCAACTCCAATGCAGTCTCCTAACGGATTTATAGAGGAGGGAATTACTGACACTTCATCCAACAACCTCCGATCTTGCGATTTAATCTTGCACTAAAACAAAAATAAAAATAACGATTGCATAATACAGCAACGTTACCACATGCATGACGCTCCAACCAATGACGCTAGGCTAAAGCAGCTAACATGCAGCGTCAAGAAAGGAATTTAAAATTAAATCAAATTCTTCAGTTTTATTAACCAACCAAAATAAGTTGAAATTAGGGTTACTAAAATTAACAAAATTAATAAAATTAAACTCCATCTGCTTTAAACGAAAACGAAAAATCATCAGTCTTAAATACGAAAATTTTAACTGTTTAAAATTAGTTTTTACTATCCTAAACTACTTACCTTCAGTATGTGCTTAAATCACCTGATTTGCTATTTAAAATGCCCGACACAGATTTAAAACTCATCCTTTTAAATCTCAGTTGATTAGTTTAGCTAATCCTCCGCTAGGATCGCGCAAGGCGTCTCCTTTATAACACTGTTACAGTGTTTGGTAGATCACTTCGACCGATGCAACACATGGTTAACAGCGGGTTCTGCGAAGCGGGGAGGATGGGTGGTTTCTACTGAAGGTAAGTATTTTAGGAAAGTAAAAACTAATTTTAAACAGTGTTAAAATTTTCGTTTCTTACTATCTGCAAAATACTAACCTTCAGTATGTGCTGACTTTGTCCTATTGGTGGGAGGGTCAGCACGAACCCGCTAAACTCTGAGATTTCACCTTTCAACACATATCAGACGACACTGTCACAGACCATTAATTTTAAATTCAAGAAAATTACCTACCTCAATAACTTGTTGGTGCTTTCTTCTTTATGGTCTCTCCCCTGTTTCACACAAGTTTGTTACACTTCACTTCACTGTGCCAGTTTATCTGTCCACTGTGATGTGTCACTTATCTGTGCAAATGTGGCCATCCTAGATTGTACCACTTGCACGTTGTGAAACTTTATAGTGTCACTTTCACCAGTGTATGCGTTCTCCATTATTTACAAGACACTTGTTCGCTCATTCAGCCTCGTTATTGTGCAACTTTCTCTCAGTGAAAGCAATTTATAAAAGACAGAATCAAATCAATGTCCGATTCGACTGCCTGCTACCACATGTTCTTTCATCGTCCTTTCACCTCTCGACGCACTCACATCACGCAGATAATGGGAAATGAACGTATTGCGGTTGTTCCATGAACACGCAGCCACAACTTCGTCCAGTGGTGTTCCGGATCCATACGCCCAGGAAGCAGCCAAAGCTCTCAATTCATGCGCTCACACTTCCGTTGGCAAGTCCAGATGATTTGGGCCCAAGTCATAAGCTCTTTTAATGACTTCGCATATCCACTTTCCTGGCTTAAAAAGGGGTCATGGATATCGGCTGAAGGACCCCTGCTTTGTCAACTTGCAGAAAAAGCGCAGTTGGAGGTACTCTTCGTTCCGCTGTTGGTTGTTTTTACTCAGGAATTTTGGTTCTAACCAAATAGTTGCGGAGAGCCCTTATTGGACATTGCGTCCTTTCATTCCCCTCTGGATCTACAACTGGAGCAAGAGCCTTTATCACGACAGGTCTAGGGGCCACATCGGGCTTCGAGTTCTTTGCCCGAAACTGAGTAGGGAAAGTGAGTGAGACCGAAGACCAGTTTGTCTTCCCGTGAGAAGGCAGCCAATTCGCTCTGCCTCGCAGCAGATGCAAGTGCCACGAGAAATACCGTCTTTTGGGAAAGATGTAGACGCGAGGCTGAATGGATTGGTTCGTAAGGTGGATTTTCCAGACTTGAAAGAACTAAGGGCAAGTTCCATCTAGGTAACAGCTGTCTGGTCCTAGGTCTCTCATTTTCGAAAGCCGACATGAGTCTTGAAATCACTTTACTTCCTATAAGTTTCTTATTCACTGGCATGAAAGAACAGAGTTAATGGACGACCTGTATCCTTTTATTGCAGATGGAGCAAGGCCTTTTTGGAAAAGCTCTTCAAAAAAGGAGGCCAATGAGGATTCAAACGGCTTAATCGGGTTCAGGTTCTTAGATTTGCACCAAAAATGCCATTTTTTCCACTTCGCCTCATAATTCTTTATGGACGAGCCTCTGAGGCAGTGAATGATCCTGTTGGTTACCGGAGACTCAAAACCCTCTTTCTTGAGAAGAGCAGTCACAACCTCCACCCATGAAGATGAAGGACTTCCGGCTTTGGATGTATGGCATAATCTAGTTGCTGAGGGTGGTTCTGTGACCATTTCAATGTATGGAGAATCACTCAAGTGGATCATGTAGGTAACCTGTCCAATATCAAAATGCACCAGGGTGATAACCTGTACACGTGGGCATTTGGCCGCCATATTGGAAAATGGCCACCAAAATACGGATTTTTCCAAATAACGCTGTAAATACGAATATTTAAAAAGGACAATGTGAAGCAAAGTTGTAGAAAAGGTAATTTTAAACAACTTCCCAAGAATGACTTTTCCTGAAAAAATGAATAGTATAGACGCTACAGCTGTTTTTAAAGTAAAATATAGATTTTTGCTGTATTACATGCATTTTCACCACTTTTACGTTACTAGGACATCTTCAAACGACTATAGCTCGGCCCCTATTTAAGTTTGAGTAGCCAAGAACTCTCAGGACGAAGTCTACACAAGAATTGCTGTTCTGACAGATTTGGAATAGGTATTTTGACTTCTTTAAAAACATTTCCTCCAGAAGCATCGTTTCTAATGTTTAACGTATATGTGTTGACTGTATCTGGAAAGGTGGGATGTTAAAACGTGGTGAAAAGAACGTAAAAACAAGTTTTGGTATTTCCGTTGCCTCCCAAGTTGACTGCAAGTATTGATCATCACAGAATCTCTCATCCAGATCAAAATCAACTTCCAAAAATGTTTTTCTCAATAACTGAACATTCCTTAATGATGTCTGTTGATCTAAGTTTCTCAGTAACATCTTCAACCGATACAGAAGAATCAAATACCACTTTAGACTTATTGGCTTCAACTGGACTAGAAAATGTAATCTCTTCACCCAATGTCTTTTCTAGTTGGAATTTAACAGCTCTAAGTTTAACTTTTTCATCCTCGTTAATTTTCTCTGTAACATCTGATAAAACAAAGGCGACGCCGCTCTTTAATTGAGGTTTCATTTCCTCAAAGACTTCCGTAAATATTTTGTTTCAATTCGGGTTACTTGTCGATCACATCGAATAAGGTAACTGCTAATACACCCTACATGACAATATAGGTCAGCTGCAAATACACTTTTCAGATTTGTCAGATCAGCAATTCTTGTGTAGACTTTGTCCTGAGAGTTCTTGGCTGCCATTAAAAGTTTTGATGCGCTGCCTTCCTCACAAATTCTGTACTTTTCACGTTAGCCAGAGGACTCCATTTGTCCGCACATAACACATATTTTTGACC
This sequence comes from Lithobius niger, assembly GCA_023313725.1. Lineage (NCBI taxonomy): Eukaryota > Metazoa > Arthropoda > Chilopoda > Lithobiomorpha > Lithobiidae > Lithobius > Lithobius niger. The sequence continues at coordinate 94,517 of JAHWFP010244998.1, read as the reverse complement.
TATTCGGCTCTTTTTGACTCGGGAGAGTCCAAGCAGGCACACCTGATTGCGTAGAGCAGGGTGTGTAGCTAGTACTACTTCCAGCATCTTCTAGATTGACATAGTCTTCGATCTTCCTTCGTTTTGAGCTGGAAATTTTCTCTGGCTGTGCTTTATGAGTACATAATTTATGACAATTATTGTTCACATGATAAAAGAAGAGATCACCTGTAAAGGTTTTTTTAATAGCGCAAGAACGTGATCTTCGCGAAGTTCTGCAGCGTCTCTGATGCGCTGGCAGCGTTTTGGTTGACGTCACAGTTTCGCCGGTATTTTGCTGACATATAATACATGAATCAACAATATCTCCTTACTGGCAAGATCTTTTTAGATTAATAGGATTCAATTGATGATCTTGTCAGTTTCACATGTGAGAATAAAAAAAATTGCGAATTATTATTATGTAATAATTCATAACAATATTTCGTTATTTTCAATTATATATTATTATTATTAACATAATTATATATTATTATATATCCTCTATATTAAGATAATAAAGTTTTGCAATAAATTATGTAAGGAAATCTGTTTCTATAACCGCTTAGAAATACAATCAACAAAGTGGGGCGTTAGTTAACCTGTTCAGTATTAATGTTTATCTACTTCAAAATACTTCTGTTATCTAACTAACTTAGCTCGCTACAACTAGGCTAGATGGAAAGGCCGAAATGCGTTCTTTTCAGCAAGTCAAAAGAATTAAGGTAACTTAAATAGGGGCCGAGCTATAGTCGTTTGAAGATGTCCTAGTAATGAAAAAGTGATGAAAATGCATGTAATACAGCAAAAATCTGTATTTTACTTTAAAAAACAGCTGTAGCGTCTACACTATTCATTTTTTCAAGAAAAGTCATTCTTGGGAAGTTGTTTAAAATTACTTTTTCTACAACTTTGCTTCACATTGTCCTTTTAAAATATTTGTATTTATGGCGTTATTTGGAAAAATCCATATTTTGGCGGCCATTTACCAATATGGCGGCCAAATGCCCACGTGTACAGGTTATCACCCTGGTGCATTTTGATATTGGACAGGTTACCTACATGATCCACTTGAGTGATTCTCCATACACTGAAATGGTCACAGAACCACCCTCAGCAAGTGGACTATGCAGTCTTGTTGTGCTGGGTCAGGAAGAATCGTGAGACCGGAAGTGGGATCGGTTCTTCCTTCTTTAACTCCATGTCGATAAGGAGCAGCAGGCCATAGAGGTGCTATCAGGATAAAGATCCTTTTCGATTCCCTGATCTTGTTGAGAGTTGATTGAAGAAGGGTGAAAGGGGGAAATGCATATGCAAAGATCCCGTCCCATGACATCGACAGAGCGTCCGTTGCCCAAGCCTTCTCGTGCGGAAATGGGGATAAAAAGCTCGGCAATTGGTGATTGAAGCGGGTGGCAAACAAATCCACCATGGGAGTCCCCCAACGTTGGAAGAGAGCCCGACAAATTGCTGGGTCCAGCTTCCATTCCGTCGTTGGAATTAAATCCTGACGCGAGAGCTCGTCGGCTAACACATTCAGCTTTCCGGCGATGTGACGAGGCTGAAGCTGGATGTTGTTGTCTTCGCATAATTGAAAAAGCCTCAAAGTTTCTTCCATCATTAATGCTGAATGCGTCCCACCTCCCCTGTTCACATAGGAGACTGCAGTGGTGTTGTCGGTCATCACCGTGAGAACTTTCCCTTGAAGGTGATGTTTCCAGGTCAGAATGGCCAGACGAATCGCTCTGAGTTCCAAGACATTTATGTGGCTGGAGAGATCTTCTTCTGTCCACTAGCCTGAAGATTGGAGACCTTCGAAGTGAGCTCCCCATCCTGTCCCCGACGCATCCGTGAAGAGAAGTCGCTCGGACGGAGGCCGTTGAACCGGGACCCCTTCCATTAAGTTCTCCTTTGTCTTCCACCAGGTCACTACTTGCCTCGGAAGGTTCGAAAGAGAGATGACATCTTCCCAACTCGTCTGAGGATACCATTCCACATTGCGAAACCAGTGAACCGGTTTCGCTTTCCATTGACCTTGAGGTACCAGTTAGGCACACGAATCGATGAGACCTATGCTGGACGCCAATTCCTGGGTGGAGATTTCCTCTTTCCCCAGAAGACCTTCCATGTTTGCTTGAAGCTTTTCGACTCTTTCCAGAGATGGATGAACTGTGAAGCTGGAAAGATGAAAATGAGCCCCCAGGAACACGAAATCCTTTGCGGTGTGAGTCTCGACTTCCCTATATTGACCCCTAGACCCAAGGTTTGGAACAGACGAAAGCATTCTTCTTTCTGACGGAGGAGTCGAGTTCTTGAAAGATTCCGAACCAGCCAGTCGTCTATATAAGCGTGCGCCCTGATGTTGTTTAGATGAAGATGAGCAAGCACTGGCCGAAGAACTGCTGTAAAAACTTGAGCTGTCGCCAGGCCGAAAGGAAGCACCTTGAAATGGTATGTTTTCCTTTTAACGTAGAAACGAAAAACATGACGAACCGATGGATGTAACGGAACGTGGAGGTAGGCATCCTCCAGGTCTATTGAAATGGTGTATTCGTCGCGCTGAAGTGCCTCCCGAATTGACTGTATTGTTGCCATCTTGAAATGCTCGGTCGTCAGGTGCTGGTTGAGTTTTCGAAGATTGAAAATCAACCTTGTCCCTCCACCTTTCTTACGTATAACTCTTACGGGACTCCAGAACCCTTTTGTGTTTGGAGGCGACAACTCGACTGCCCCTTTCTCGAGCAACTTCTCGATTTCTTTTCCCAGACCTACGCCTTCTTTCTTTTTTTTTTTCTACAATCCAGAGGGGAGGCCTGTATGTGGTGGCTGGATGAGAGTGAATGGAGGAAGATAGCCATGTTCAACCACTGAAAGCGTGAAAGTATCGGTCGTGATTTCTCGCCACTGCTTGATGTGACGTTGTAGCCGACCCCCCACCTGCCGGTGAAGAGGGGAGGGCTGAGGCAGGCCCCCGTCAATAGCGAGGCCGTCGTCCTCTTCCTCTGAAAGATCCACTTCCTCTGAAGGATCCACAGCCCCTGCCAAATCCTCTGCCTCTTCCCCTGCTCTGGAGAGGGGCATTATCCGGAAAGGACAACCGTGACCTAGGGCGGTCGGGAGCCGCTGGGTTCTTAGGCTACTTGTCAACTCTTCCATCCTTTTGTGGTCCTGAGGCAGGTTCTTGGGATAACCATAACTTGCGTTCATCTTTTTGCTGAAGAAGGGATGTTTTGTGGTTGAGACAGGTTTCCCCTTACTGCGCAACTCCGGGGCGAGTTCAAGGAGTTTGCCTCTGAATAGGTCGGTCGAACCGTGGATCGGCATTAAGCGTAATTGGCCTAGGACTTCCTTTGGAGTGTTGACAGCAGACTGAAGCACGGCGTTCCTCCGTCTGAAGACCATGTTAAGAAGCAATCGCGAACTCCAAGCGAAACAACCTTTGTGGAATGAAGAAGCTCTCTTCATCAAGTTCCGATAGTCTTCGATCGAGGGATGGTCCGCAAGTTCCGGTTTTTCGGCGATCAAGTGCTTTATGGTGTTGACCGTCCCAGAATAAGCCAATTCAGCGTGGGAATTAGCACGCATTGCAGCACGAAGAATGGCCTCGTCCTCCTCATAGAATGACATAGGTACCGAAATAGAAGAAGGGGTCTTCAAAGTCGAATCAGCCTCCATTGTTTGGTACGCGGGAATGAACTCAGCAGCTTCGAAGGTTTCAAACCGACGCTTGTTAGGAGCACCCCTTCCAGTAGGCCGGAAAAAATGCTTCTTGAGTTTCGGGTCATGAAGGGGAAAAGGCTTTGAAACTGAAATTGACTTTTCATGTTTGCGAGTCAAACTTTCTTGGTTCAAGAGCTGACAAAATGCAACGGCAGATTGAAGCATATGAAGCGGAGCTACCCGCTCTCCCCCAGAGTTTGCAAGAGTGTCCATTGGGGGATCGTCCGGATTTACTTCAGGGGGAACAAAATCTTTGCAGTACTCCTTCGAATCAGAGAGGCTACGAATCAATGCAGCATGAAAAACGTCCCAGTGAATAAAATCTGGCCCTTCTTCAAAAATGTCGGTTTTTGAGCCAGCAGCCGGCACCTTCCCCATAATGTTTTCATCCGAAAAATCATCAGTACCCGTGGTTGAGTGAAATTCGTCCAGATATCCGGAGTCTGCACGCCCGAAACGGCGGGAATCAACAAAATCCACTTTCTGGCTTTTCAAATTTTCATGTCGCGAATGAAACTGATCATGGGGGCGTTTACAGTCAGGATGCTAGGATTCAATAAAATCATCATGCCGAGATTTGTGATGCAGCTCCGGGAACCCAATGGCTCCGGGAATAGGCGAACCCAAATGGTGTTTAGAAGAAGCGCTAGATCTATGCAAAGTTTTTTGACCAACATGTGGTTTTATTGATGCATGGTGCATCACTGAAGACTCATTGATATTCACCGAAGCACTACACAGGCGTTTTCATGAGCAGTTTAATGTAAATCCAGAATCGTCCTTCAATATCTTGGTGGGAGATTTACTAGCATGGCGTTTGTACGAATTGTCGGCGTCCGGGCGTTTGGGCGTATCACAGGCAGTTGGGCGTTTATGCTTATTGGCGTTTTGTGAACCAACAACTTCGTGCCCTAAGAGTTCCCTAGAACGGCGTTTGGGAGAATTATTTTCATGATCACGATGCGTGCAATCGCCCTTTAAGATTACATTTGTTCCTTTCACGGATGAAATCTGACATTTTGGTGACTTCGGCAATTTTTTCCCCTTTTTTAAACGATCGATCTCCAATTGGAGCGACGCAATCGTATTTTGCAACGCCGAAATTGTGTCTCTTTTTTTTTGGGTGTCACCATTACCCGTGGCAATTCCCGAATCCTTCTGCGTCTTTTCTCGACAAGGAGATGAACGGGTTGGGCAAGATCTAGTATCACACGAAGGCACGTGTGTTTTAGACCTTTCAGGAGCTTTTTTATTTTCAACCACTGCTCCGCCCGGTTTAAAAACTTCGGCCCGAACTTGTCCGCTTGAATTGAAACCAATGCCACATCAGACCCTTCGCCATGCTTTTTAATATTATCCGCCACATCATTTTTTACCTTACTTTCTTTCTTCGTCGACTTCTTGATTTTAGAAACATCGTCCGTCTTCTTAGCCAACGGAGCTTGACATTCGGCCGTATGAGAGCCGCCATTTTGTGTATCGTCGGCAACGACCTTGACCTTGGGAACGCTAGGCTGAAAACGCGGGGAACAGATGGCACCGCTGACGGAGGCAAAGAAGCCGTTCCTTTTAACTCCAATAATTTTATAATGCAGTTTTCAAATGCATCAAAGCGTTTATCCACATTAGAATTAACTTCGACAGTTACCGTTGATCTCATAATGTCCATTTGAACATTCATATCCGCTTTAGTTGCTTTTCTCACCTCAGAAATAACCATTTGTAAATTACTCTCTCGCAGCGGCATGTCATCGCCGAACGGGAACGAGTCCGACGGAAAAATCACTACCTCGGTTTCCATGGCAACGGCTGGGGCAACCAGCTGAGTAGGGGGATTCCCCGAATGATTAGCGATCGTCTCAGCAGACAGGAAAACTAAAGGCGCGTTCACGTCAGTACTCAGGGCTTGTAAACGAACATCGAGAGGTGTTTTAATCGCCGACGCACTAGAATTGGAAGCCATCGAACCACTTCCGACGCCCCTCACTCAACTTACGTAAATCCGTCTTCCTCCAACACTTTAAATCTTCTTTACCGACGCCGAGTCGTGTAGTTCACAAACTTCGCACTTTAAATCTTGAAAATTACAATTCCTACACGCAGGATGCAAATCGATCGGAGTTTTCTTGCAGGTACAAATCGGAAACACTTTCCCGGAGGTAAGCAACTCGCTCAACTTTACTGCGTCCGACATCTTGGCGTTTTAAAGGGCGTTATGGCGTATTTTATTCGAACAATAGAAAACCGAGCAGCCGTGTGTTCAGCACAGATGCCCGAAGTGAAGTGATCTACCAAACACTGTAACAGAGTTATAAAGGAGACGCCTTGCACGATCCTAGCGGAGGATTAGCTAAACTAATCAACTGAGATTTAAAAGGATGAGTTTTAAATCTGTGTCGGGCATTTTAAATAGCAAATCAGGTGATTTAAGCACATACTGAAGGTTAGTATTTTGCAGATAGTAAGAAACGGCAAAGATTTTCGTGCTATCGAAACAGAGAGCAACATGCAAGCAGTCAAACACGTCAGTGCGAATTACGCAATACGCCGTGCGTACGCCAGCGGAAGCTCAAATGCATACAAGGATACATACAAGTTTGTAATGAATAATAAAACTTCCTAAGTAAAAGAATTCAAGAAAGAAGTAGCAGAATGACGTCCGAGAACGAAAATTAAAGTGATCCACCCAGTATCAACAAGAAGGACGATTTAAGAGATTGTGCAAACTCTTAGGCCTAACGCAATCAGGTTAGTTAAGGCATAACAATAAACTTAAAAAAAAAATACTTCTCATCTCATCCGATAAAATGTGTCTCCCAGCGTGTCTTCGGTTATCCACAAATTAGATTCACTGCAATTTTCGCACGCAGGGTGAAAGTTCTGTGGGGTCTTCTTGCAAGCGCAAAACGGAAAACGTTGCCTATGGCCACGATTCCACAGAGTTTAAAGCAACCGCCATCTTGGTGGCGTTTTGGGCGTTTTCATGGCGTATTTTGCCAAAACAAATAGCAAACAGAGCATCCGTGTGTCCTACACGGATGCCCGAAGTGAAGTGATAACCAGGGTACTGAACCCAGAATAGAAGGGAAGCGCCACTAGCGACCCTAGGGAGGATAAGCTTAACTAGTCTTATGGAGATTTAAAACGGTGCGAGTTTTAAATTGCATCGGGCATTAAATAGCCAAATCAAAGTGATTTAAGCCCATACTGAAGGTTAGTATTTGGCTGATAGTAAGAAACTTATTTGTACGCCATATCTTTCCCCAACGCTATAGTATAATGCTCTACGAGTTACCGTGCAACTCTGGAGTTATCGCATAACTCTCAAGGCATCTCCGAAACTCATTTACGTTCCATAAAACCTTATCATTCTCAAATCGTACATCACCGGGTTATCGTGTAACCTTGAGGGTATCGTGTACTCTTTTATTCGCTACATTTTTATAGAGTTATCGCTTTCTCTCTCACACATTCTCATACTTATTTTGACTAACTCTTTTTAAATCTCTCTACTGGGCCTTGCTTGCCTCATTTCTCAACACTTCTCTCACTCAGCGCCTCGATGGCGACCGCATATTTAATTCATATTCTCCATTTTGCGAAACGCTTATTCGCTGCAAACAGGCCTTCCTGTTTTTAGTACTCGTGACATTCCGCTGTTAATCTCAGTTTTACTGTAAGGCGGTCAAGATTGAAATCAATTAAAATTAAGGCGGCCAAGATTTAAAAATTATTCGTTATCATGTTCCTCAGAACAAATTATAATCCGTACGCGATTTGTAAACTGGGCGGGGCTTAACAAAAATATCGATTGTCCACTCCAGTACAACACCACGACTAGCCTCATGGGTAAAAAAAACCGCCAGTACAGCAGTCACAAAATGGCGTCTATTAACGGGTCTTCAATCGGGAAAAGAGGTAAAATGATTCACAGCCAACTAGGGAATTATTTGGAATGTCTATTGTTATCTGCGAAGCAAGGAACCAACAAAGAGCAAGAACGCCGTTTTCCAAGAAACGTCAGATGCAACAAAGGTTTCTTTCAGTTGTGTTAAACAAATAGTTAACGAAGGCGCGTAACTACTCGCCGAAACAAGTGCCACTCCAGTCGATGCAGATGCTTCAGTTCCGCGGTTCATAACGGCAGCGAAATGACGGCCACAGGCGCCAACGGTAACAAGCTTGGACGACTTTCAACTGTCAGCCATAGAGATAGAGAATATATCTGTCAGCCGCTCGAAATTCACCGAGAAGGTAATTATCCAAATCTTGATAATGTTTTGGCCAAGTTCAAATCGAAGATTGGTTTAAAGATGGGAGAACTTTCGTGGCATTTAACCATGAAAAAGAAACTTGGGATGAAATACGGAAAATGCAACAACAGAAATTTTAAATAAAAGCGTCCAGAAATTGTTGCCCAGCGTCGCCGATTTTTTCGTCAGGTACGACATTTAAGAAGTAATCCGTCTCATTTACAGTATTTATTTATTTGAATGAAACTTTGGTGAATGAGCATCACGGGCACGAACGCCAATGGCAGCTCGGACCGGACTCACAGCTGACAGCACAAATGACGGCTTGGTTGGTCGCCTTATTCCGATCTGAAAGAGCCGAAGACTATTTTGCTACACACCGGCAGCCAGGATGGTTTTGTTAAAGATGGCATGCTTCTTTTCCGAACTGGATTTTTTCCCCATTTTCTGCAACCTCCTAGCTTGGCTGTGAACAGCTCTTCTCAGAGCTATCCAAACGGTTGTTTTCACAACCACCAAAAATAAAAAGATCTGAAATTTGTACTATTTCTCAAATAAATTGTTACAACATTCACAGGCGAACACACTTCCTTCCTTAACTTTTTTTTAGCACCACAATGAATTAAAACTTAAAACCTACGTGTTTTTTATATTTTTTACCGTCTGACCCAAATACAAGAAGGGTGGGGAGGAGGGGGGGGGAAGAAATACCCAAAAGGCAGTGGCGAATGTTTTAAAGAAAATAGTAAATACATACATTTTCCCAAAGATTTTATGCCCCATGGCACGATATTAGGGTGGGGGCGGGGGAAGAGTCCTTTTACTCCACCATCCTTATTTACTCCACTGCTGAAAGAGCCTTAGTCGGAAATTATGACAGTAAGTGGAAAGAAAACCGAGGCTAAAATGAGATTCGGTAAGAAAAAAAGGATTTTCTCTTTTTTGAATTCAGCCTGAAATTTATCTTTACCCCCCCCCTCCCAATATTTTTTATTTGTCTTCGATTTCCCCCCGATTCCCTATTGATGGAGAAGGCCTGTAATAAAATTTTTTTTTTAAGTCGACATCAAAAAAATTGGCATCAAATAACAAAACCATCGATCGCGCACAGACAAGCCTTGGCGCGGTCTATAGATAGCCACAAGGCACACCGACTCCGGGAAAATGTACGCTACAATCAAGCTGCTCGCGAGCCACGCCCAGTTTACAAATCGCGTACGGAGTATACATCGTTCTCTGCAACTCGACCAATTCCCAAAAATGCTGCTAGACGGAAACGAACCATTAACAGAATTGGAAGCATCAATTTACAAACACGTCCGACGTGTGCTATCGACAAAAGAAAAGTGGATAGGAATGGGGCGATAGAGGGAGTAGATAATGGGGTCAGGTGATGTAAACAAAATATAGTGATGTATAAAATATAGTTGAATTGTATGCAAATTAGGTTACATGACAAGTGCCGACAGCAAGAGGATATCCCATTTGTAATATAACGGGTAACTCAGTGAAGAGGAGTCTGCGACTGAGAAGTCTAATTCTTCTCCTAATTCTTTCATAGAAAGTTTTTCTAAAGTATCTTTAGCTATGGAATTACGTGGATCCATGTTCTCTTTCTTCAGCAGTAAGCGTTTTGCTATAGTTCTTACTACTCACAGTTCAATTTATACTCACGATCGTCCTTGTGTTAGAGTGATGCGCACCAACTTGACAAGGGATCATTGTGGTGCGTTATTGATCAGAGACTTACAGATGTCTTTCTTATTACACGTTCAAACCTTTTGTGAATAGTAAAGAGGATGAATTCATAATGTTTGATGTGAATTTATTTTTCGGTACTTGATCAAATTATGGTCAATCAAATCAATACGATTTGATTTGATTGACAATATTTGTGGACAGCATGGTTACATCGGTCGACTGCACCATGTAATGTTGAGAAAATACAACTATTTATTTACAGGTATGTACAGTTGAAAAGTTGTGGTACATCAAAACCAAGTATCATAATTAAAGAGAAATACGAAAATACAAATTATTAATTTTAGACCTAATGTAGCCACCTATCACATGGAAACAAAAAATGAAATAGGATGGGAGAGGACGACCACTCTGCTGAAGTCAAGTTCTCCATTGATCATACAGGCCTCGAATCGCTCGCCATTCAACAGCATTTGAAGTGTCATGCTACTTTAATGAACACTCAAGATCCCTCAAATCCAGGATTCGTTTTGTCCTGAGAGAGGAAGTCTCCAGTTTGCTTAAAGAACAGTGGAGTCGTAAGCCTAATGAATACGGCCTGAACATTCACGAAATGTGAATGGACATCTACCAAATTTTTACATGGCGAAGGAATTGTCCAAATCGAACTGGGGAAGGGACCGCAGCAGCTCAGACCACGGTATTTTAACCTTTCAAAAGCAAAATATCAGCATGTCCGATCAGGTCGGGCTGAAGAGAAGAAAAATTGATGGGGGGGGGGGGAATTGAGGCTTAATGGCGCGTCGACAGCTTGGTCATTAGCGCCAACCCCAGTCACAGTGCGACGCTAAAATTGATAGGGCGGTCGCTTGCGACGCTTTTATATACGGAGAGGTGCGCAGAGCAGTTGCGCACTGGGCTGCGAGTCTGGCAGGCTCCATAATTTAATCTCTAGAGTAACAACATTAGGAGAAAGAAAATGTTGTAATTCCAGTTAATGTATATTTTGTCGGATATAGAAAGCTATTTATGTCATCTACTATTTTACTTTCTTCAGTTTTTACGAAATATACCGCTTAGTAGTTTGAGCTAGAAGCTAACAATTTGCGCACTTAACAGGGTAAAATGGAATATATACATACGGCGTAACAATTTGGCAAAAATACAATATTTGTTAGCAGATGAAGTTATGTTTATAACATTACCTACGGCAAAGAGGGAGATTAATTCGTAAATGAATATTTAATATACTATATTTAATCAGAAAGGAACGTGATGCACTTTGCCAAAGGTTGTAATGGAAAATCAATTTAGCACTGATTATCAATATATAGGCAAAAAAAAAAATAAGAGAATTTTAACAGGTTAAAATTAGTTTTTACTATCATAAAAATACTTACCTTCAGTACTCTTGCAAAATTCGCATAATTTTGCTTTTCCCATGCTCAAAAAAAATAAAATCTTACATTTTATTGAATTCAACGCCAGTTGCACTTTTTCCCCGCTAGGCGCGCTGCTCAGCTATCTGCTGCAGCTGCCTGCCTCCCGTGGGGAAAACCCCATTCGCTTTCGAACCTTTCTTGTTCAGTAAGCGGGGAGGCGGGCGGGTGTGTACTGAAGGTAAGTATTTTTATGATAGTAAAAACCAATTTTAACCTGTTAAAATTCTCGTTTCTTACTATCTGCAAAATACTTCCCTTCAGTACTCTCGCTGACTTTGTCGCACCGGCGGAGGGACACTGATCAAAAAGGTTCAACCATTGAAAACTAATTAAACCATAAATTTCTTACCTTCTCTTTTTCTACGCCCGTCTTCCACCTCCTTTGAAGTTTCTGCCCAGTCCACTGGCATGTCTTCCCAGTGTCCTGCTGTTTCATTGACAATGTTCCATTTTTTGGGTTACTGAGTCTTCTTATCCTCAGTCCCTTAATGATTCCCATGAGTTTAATTTCTTTCTCTAGATCCACTTGAATTCCTTAGCTTTCCACCTGTGTGTTTCCACTGTGCACTCTTGTCACGTCTATTGCGCCCCGGCTATGACAGGTTGTGCTACTATTTCTGCCCCTTCTTCCCCACTTGTGTCTCTCAAATAGGGTTTTATGAATGTGGTCTTGTGTTTCCATTTACACGCGGCTACCACTTCGTCTAGGGGTGTACCCCTGCCGTACGCCCAGGATGCTGAGAGGGCTCTTAGCTCATGCGCCCTCACTTCCTGTGGAACGTCCTCATACTCCGGGCTAAACTCGTACGCTCGTTTAATTACTTGGCAGATCCAGCCGCCCAGTTTAAACGGGGTTACCGCTCGTCTTATTGTCTCGCCCGTTGCCTTGTTTACATCTAGGAACAGTGGAGCAGGGTGTGTTTTACTCTCCCCTCCTTCCTTTGCTGACTCCGTTCTGTCTAGGTAAAATTTCAATGCTCGGATAGGACACTGTAGTTTCTCTTCACTCCCTCTGGCCTGACCATGTCCTAGTGCCCTAATTTTTATTGGTTGTGGTGCAGTGTCTGGTCTGCAGTTCTTTACTCTGAAGGTGACAGGAAAAACCAAAGTTACCGAAGACCAATCCCTGGCGAACGGAATGTGGCCCTCCCCTCTTGAGAATGCTGCCACTTCGCTCTGTCTGGCCGCTGACGCCAATGCCACCAGAAACACTGTTTTCTGTGTAAGTAATGGCAAAGTTGCTTTGTCCAGTGGTTCATAAGGTGGTTTCGATAAACTGGATAACACCAGCGGTAGGCTCCAACGTGAAAAAAGTCTCGTCTTGGGTCTTGCATTCTCGAATGAAGCCATAAGTTTAGTAATCATGGGGTTTGAAACTATTTTCACCTTGCCTAAGCAAGTGAGGACCGAGTTTATAGCCGATCTGTATCCCTTTATCGACGTCGGGGACAGACCTTTTTCGAACAGATCTTCTAGGAACTGAGTTAGTTGAAACACTGTTGGATCGCATGGGTCGGTTCCACGTTCGCTCGCCCATTTGAACCACCTTCTCCATTGTACCTCGTACATGTTTGACGTTGATTGTCGCACGGACTGAAGTAGTTTGCTTGTTACTTCCCTAGAGAACCCATCACTCAACAGGTTAGTTCTTAAAGTAGCCACCCGTGAAGTGCAGAATGTCTGGTGATGGGTGCACCGTCCGCCCCCTGTGTTGTGACAGAAATGACTCGGTCACAGGTAGTAATACTGGTCCGTCTTTCTTCATTTCCAGAAGGTCCGGGAACCACGTGGCTGCCGGCCAGAACTAAAATGACCGACCCTGATGTTTGCCGAATCTTGTTCAAAACCTGTTGTAGCAGAGAGAACGGGGGGAATGCGTAGGCCGTCATCTCCTTTCAAGAGATTGACAGGGCATCCGTTGCCCAGGCTTCCGGGTCTGGGAAGGGCGACACAAAGTTCCTGAGTTGAGTGTTGGCCTTTGTGGCAAATAAGTCCACTATGGGTGTTCCCTATTTCTCGAACAGGGCTGCACACACATTTACGTCTAGTCTCCACTCTGTCGTTGGTATCTTCCCTTGCCTGGACAGCTCGTCTGCCCAGACGTTCTGTTTCCTTGGGATGTGTCGGGGTATGAGTGCGATACCATTTTCCTCGCACATTGTCAAGAGTCTCGACGTCTCCTCCATCAATTCTTTGGAGTGTGTGCCCCCTCCACGTTTTATGTAGGCAACAGCCGTGGTGTTGTCTGTCATGACACCCACGTTCTGTTCTACCAAATTTTTCTGCCAGTGAGTCACTGCATACCTCACCGCTCTGAGTTCCAGCAAGTTTATGTGGAACTGCCTTTCCTCTTCTGTCCACTTCCCTGAGATTTCTGCTTCTCGTAAGTGCGCTCCCCATCCATCCATCGATGCGTCTGTGAAGAGTAGCAGGTCTACTTCTGGTTCCCTCATACTGACGCCTACCCGAAGGTTCTCCACCTGTGTCCACCACGATAGATCCGGTAGATTGTTCAGATGCACTAGGTCCTTCCAAGACACTCTCGGGTGCCATTCTTCTTTTCGGAACCAGTGGATTGGTTTGACTCTCCACTGACCCAATGGTACCAAGGCTGCATTCGAGTCCATCACTCCTATCACTGAAGCTAAATCTCTTGCTGACGTGCTTGTTTTTCTCATGAGTTTCCTCACTGCTGCTACCGTGTTCCTTATCCGTTCGAGACGGGCGGATAACGCCTTCCCTCAAATAGAAGTCTGCTCTCAGGAACGTGAATGTTTGTTGTGGTGAGAACCTCGACTTCTCGAAGTTTATGCCTAGGCCTAGGCTCCTGAACAGCCGTAAGCACTTCTTCAGTTGTAGCTGTAGTTCCACTGACGACTGATTCCTCAGTAGCCAGTCGTCGAGGTAAGCGTGAGCTTTGATGGTGTCTCGATGGAGGATTGCCAGTACTGGTTTCAGAACCCTGGTGAACACCTGCGGTGCTGTCGACAGGCCGAAAGGAAGCGTCAAAAACTGATAAGATTTTCCGTTGCAGCTTAGTCTGAATAAGTGTCTCACGTCCCTGTGGAGAGGCACGTGTAAGTAGGCGTCTTCGAGGTCCACTGACACCGTGAATTCCCCGCCTTGCAACGCCAGTCTTATCTTTCCAATCGTTTCCATTTTGAACTTTTCTTTGTAAATGTGCTCATTGATAATCCTCAAGTTGAAGATGAGGCGGGTACCTCCCCCTTTCTTCGGGATTACCCTGGCCGGGCTCCAGAAGCCTTTCGTGCCCGGCTTGGCTTCCTCCAACGCTCCTTTCTGTAACAGCTTCTTTATCTCCTCCTGACGCTCTGGTGAAGACTCTTCTTCCGCCCAAGCTGGTGGTAGATATGAAAGCTTTGGTATGGAAGAGAGGGGGGGGGGGTAGTATCCGTTCTCCAGCGTCTCCAGTATGAAATCGTCCGTGGTAATTTTTCTCCAATTGTCCAAGTGCCTCGAATGTCTCCCCCCCCCCCACCTGCCAGTGAATGGGGGGAGGCTCGGTCAACCAGTCAGTACCACCCGCCTGGTCGTCTTCCTCTGCTCCTGCCCGAAGCCCGTCCTCTCTGCTGTCCGCTTCCCCTCCCCCTTGGTTGGGAGAGGGTGCGGTCCCGAAATGGCTGGGACTTCATTTTTCTCTCAGCTCTCCCGCGTCCCTCGTGGTTGTAGGGTCCTTGGGCTATGGGGTAAGACGCATACGCTCTCATCATTGGGCGGGCTCTACCTCTTTGTCCTCTAAACAGCGATGAAGGCTGCTGTGGTTTTGTCTTTTCTCGCAATTCTGGAGCTAGTTGTAGTAATTTTCCGTTAAACAGTTCTGTTTCTCCATGCACTGGAAGCAGTCTGAGTTGGCCCGCAACATCAGTGGGGATAATCGGTGCAGATTCCAGTAGGGCGTCCCTCTTCCTGTACACAGTGTTCAAGAGTAGTCACGACGACCAATTTAAACTGTCCTTTTGGAAAGCCGACGCTCTTTTCGTTATGTGTAGACATTCCCGTAGAGTCTGGTTTTCCTTAATTCTGGTTTTTCTTCCACTAAAACCTTCAAAGCCTGTGTCGACGCCGAATAGGCTAACTCTGCGTCTGAGTTGGCTCTAATGCTACACCTGACAAGGGCTTCGTCGTCGTCAAACTGATGTATTGGTGTCTTTATAAATGCCGGAGTCGTCAATGTCGAATCAAGCTTTAGTGCCATTTTTTCCGGGAAATATTCTGTCCGATAGCGCTTCTTGAGGGGGGCCCCTTTCCCTGTTGCTTTAAAAAACAATTTGGTGCATTTCGGGTCGTGCGGCGGTAGTGGTCTCGAGATTGAAATTGGTTGCTCATCCTTTCTAGTAAGGAGTTCGGTGTTCAGGATTTGACGAAGTCCAACTGCTGATTGTGGAAGGTGAACGGGTGCCACTTTAATATTCCCTGCACTCGCCAAACTTTCCCTGGGGCCCCCCCCCCCCCCGTCGTCGTCTGAGTTAACCTCCACTGGCGCTGCCTTTTTTCCAAATGGTGTCTCGTTCAGGTATTTGAGGCTGAATCCCGCGAACAACTTCCAGCTTACAAAACCCGGCCCTTCCTCGAACGGATCCTCTGTGGCCATGGTTTCAAAAGGCTTTTGTCTCCTTGCAGTTTCAGTCCTCCACTGTTCGTCTTGTGATTGTTGTTCTTCTGTAAAAGTTCTGCTTGGTTGAAAAATTTCATCCTCAACTTGGGCCACTCTCCTGTACTTTGTGGGGTGGGGGGGGGGGGGGATGAACTCCCTCCCACGTGCGTTTTCTCTCTTGACGAAAGTCCCTCCCTTGACTTTCAAAGACTTGATCTTGTTCATAATAATTTTCTCCTCCCTCATACACTTCCTCATAATTATACTCAAAATCTTCACAATAATCTTCCTCAAAATCTTCACAATAATCTTCCTCAAAATTTGCATCCTCCCCATTCCCCACTTCGTTAGTCTCATCATCTGCCCTAAATGGTTGCACTTTTCTTACTGGCGATGTGTGTGTTATTTGCGAACCGCTACTTTGAAAGGCGATCCGTAGCAATCCTATGTATTGCGGCGAACTGTGACGCGATGCATGTTTGGTAGTCGGCTGTGAAGCGATGCTTTCCTGCATTACACGCTGTTGTGAAGCGGTGCCTTTCTGCATTGCACGTTGTTGCGAACCTTGGCGATCTTGCATTTCATTATGATCTCCGTTAGGTTTTTTCTCTCCCAGAGCTTTTAACTTCGCTACAGCCTGCGTAACCGATCGTTTCGTTTGATCGTCCGCCCGGCGTTGCGATGCCATCTGATTATTTTCGTTCGTTAACGAACTACCTGCCTGACCGCGATCCCTTTTCTCGGGCGCGGCCGGCGAATCTGATGCTTTTGATCGCTTACCTGTTCCTTTCCCTCTCGAATTAGCATTATTTAATTTTGCGTGGTGGCCTCCGGTGGTTTCATTAACCGTTTGGCCCCCACTGCTTTTACTTTTATACTTGATAAAATGTTCACTTTTCTCCTTGTGACCACCGCTCACCTGTTTCGCGTCTTTTTTCTTAGCCTCTCCCGATTTGCCCGCCCTCTGGAGGTTCGCGGGCGAACCCTTTGTCTCTTGCGCACGCTTCGCTGGCGGGCTCTTTGTTCCGGGCGTGAGCGAACCTTGAGTTAAGTTTCTTCCATGCACCGACATATCGTGATTGAGTTCCACTAATAACACTTTATTATTGTCACACTCCTCACTCGAATTGTTAGGATGTTTGATGCTCGGTGTATCCCGTGATAATAAGGCGTTTACACTGGCCGTTAATAGTGCAATGGAACTGTTCAACTCTTGAGCGGAAATCGTCTAATTTGCCGTCTACGTGTCTAATCACTCGTGCGCCAACTTTATCGGTCACGTTGTTTTCGATTTTTGTAGAACGGGTTTCGATCACCGATGCTGCCGTTTCCCTGGCCGCTATAATCATTGATCCTAACGATCCTTCCGGATATATGGATACCGAATCGTCCGGGAAACCGTCAAGGTCCGATGTAGAATTTGTCGTGACGCTCACTAAGTCCTTAACAAAAATCGGTGCGTCTGGATTTTTTGCCATGCCTGCCAAACGTGGATCAAGGCTAGTCTTCCCTTCTTTTTTCTTCTTAATCTGTGCTTTCTTTTGGTCGGAATGACGCCAAGTGTAAAGAATTCTTTTAACCGAATCTTCCTTATGTACTTCACAAATATCGCATATTTCCTCGACAAAGTTGCACTTCCGACATCTTCTACACAGAGGATCTCGTGGCGTTTTCTGGCAAGTGCAGGATGGGTACGCTCCTTTTTTCAAAATTTCGTTCACATTGTCTGCCTCTTCATTGCCCGTTTCAAAATCATTATCTTTTTCCATTCTTGAGCTGGGACGCACGATCGACCACTGTCGACTCGTGCTCAAAAGCGAATGGGGTTTTCCCCACGGGAGGCAGGCAGCTGCAGCAGATAGCTGAGCAGCGCGCCTAGCGGGGAAAAATGAAAATTTTAGCTTGTTAAAATTAGTTTTTACTATCATAAAAATACTTACCTCCAGTATACATGCTAAATTCGCTGAATTTGGCTTTTCCCATGCTCAAACAATCAAATTTCTTAAATTTATTGAATTCAACGCCAGTTGCCCGCATTTCCCGCTAGGCGCGCTGCACGCGTCACCGCTGCAGCCGCCTGCCTCCTGGGGAAATCCCCATTCGCTTTTGGAACCTTTCTTGTTCTGTCAGCGGGGAGGCGGGCGGGTTTTACTGGAGGTAAGTATTTTTATGATAGTAAAAACTAATTTTAACAAGTTAAAATTTTCATTTCTTACTATCTGCAAAATACTTACCTCCAGTATACATGCTGACTTTGTCGGAAAGGAGGTGGGCAACAAAACAAGAAAGGACAAGCCCTCTCGTCAAAGTAATTTAACCTACAGTTAACACCTCGTTAATATCTTTAAATTCTCCTTTCCACTGTGGATACATCGTCTGAAAGGCCTTCTTAGCCCCATGACGACCTTAGCTTTCCGTGTGTGATCTAGCTTTCCACCGGTGTGACTGTTAATGGTCTTACTTGGTGTGCATCACACTTTTTCCGACTGGCGCTCCCTTGAGCCAGCGACGATGTGTTGCATTACTATGTCACTTCCACCCTCGCCACTCATATCATGCAAGTAACGTTTCGTTATGGTACTTTTACTCCTCCACGCCCCAGCTGCTACTACCTCGTCCAGAGGTATACCACAGCCATAGGCCCTGGAGGCTGACAAGGCACGTTGCTTGTGTGAGCGTACCTCTATTGGAGTGTCCGGATGTGCTGGACTCAGCTCGTACGCGCTCGTTATTACCAGACTTACCCAGTATCCTAGCTTGAACGGCGAGACTTGTTTGTGAAGCACTTCCCCATACGCTGTACGTCCACTAGGGATGTGCGAGTAGAACAATTTTAATTCGAGTCGAGCCGAGCCGAGTTTGCAACAGAAGAATCGAGTATCGAGCCGAGTTCGAGTATTTAATGGAAATATTTTGTATGCAAGTTTCCCTTTAATTTGTTATGCTAATAGGAACAAAGATGGTCTTTAATTGACTGTGTGGGTCATGGTTTACCAGTTTTTAGGAAATAACTTGAAAATGGTTTCAGCTATTGACTTTTAATGTGCACCACTGGAAAGCTCTCGTCGAGACGATCGATTTGGTATATTGGAATGTCAAAATCGGTCAAATATTGACGAAGTTATCGCATTTTTGCTGGATTCAAGTTTTTCGAGTATGGACGCGAGCAGCGAGCCGAGTTCGAGTATCGCACACCCCTAACGTCCACGAACAGTGGCGAACATCCTGCTCCGTGTTGCACTCTCTGGACCGATTCCGCCTTCCTGTCCAAGTAGTATCGGAGCATTCGTATCGTACACTGCAGTTTCTCTCCACCGCTTCTTGTTACTTTCCCACTAAGTGCTTGGATCGCTATGGGCTTTGGTGTCGTGACAGGTCTGGAATTTTTTACTCTAAAATTTGTTGGGAACACCAATGACACAGATGACCAGTCTCTAGGGAAGAGGGAGACCATCATATCTAGCGAACGCCGCCACCTCACTTAGGCGCACCGCTGACGCCAATGCGACTAAAGCTTTTTTTTTTTTTTTTTTTTTTTTTTTGTCAACAAGGCTGTGCTCGCCGTACTCAGTTGGTCACACGGTGGTTAAGTTAAGCTGGTCAGAACCAGCGGGAGGTCCCAGGTTGGAAATAACCTATTCGTCTTTGGTCGAGCATTCTCGCTCGCAACGCTGCAATTAGCTTTGAAATCATTGGATTTGCCACCACTGTCGACTTTCCTATGCAAGTCAGTACAGAATTAACTGCAATTGAGGGCGAAATGTGAGGGAGACAGTCCGCCACTTCTCTGGAGAAACGGTCTCGTGTCAGGTTGCTCCTCAAAGTAACGACCCGCGAAGGCATAGAATCACTGCCGATGCGTGGATCGTCCGTCCTCTGTGTTGGGATCGAAAGGACTCTGTCAGGGGTAGATGATTAGGTTCTGCTTTCAATTTCATTAAATTCGGAAACCACGAGGCTGCTGGCCAAATGGTATGATGAGAAAAGACCCTGTTGAGGACCTAATCTAGTCGTATCCTTGTTGAAGCAGGCAAAAGGGAGGGAAGGCGTACATGACCATTCCCGTCCCCAATAACTTGTCATCTTCATTGAAGTTGGGAAACGGTCGATTCTCTCCTTCCCTTCTTTCAAATGAAATCTTTCCTCTCGTTCCTTTACCAATTCCTTCAATTCGTAATTGCTTTCATTTCATTTACATCTTCCGTTTCTGCCATGTCTCAAAGGGGAAACCGAAACTTTGCATAGATTCCGTATACTTTTATCATCAGGCCCAAATTGTGCTGCGTAATAACAGGATGATCCGAAAGAGTCGGCCGACGTCAGCCTTGACGGTACTGCATTAAGCGTCCAGTTAAATTTAGTCTTGGAGAAGCCGATGTTAATAGCTCTCCCAATGGTGGCGATTTTCTGCTGTTGATTTGAAGCGATGTCGGTTTGGGGACGATCAATTTTCACTGAACTAAATTGCCATAACTAATAGGTATGCCAAATGTACGTGAACAACTTTCAAGGCCTTTAGTTGGTGAATGTCCACGCATATCTTTGCGTGATGTCTCCTGGCTAGCACAACTGTGAAGGGTGACCTGATCGATTAAGACAAGTCTTCCGTATTGCGGAGACGGACTATTTTTGTTTTTGCTCCCGTTCAGATGTCATGATGGAAACCCCACCATAAACTGATGACACCTCTCTCGACGTTCTAGGATGCCGGTGACGACATACATCATTATGGTACTTTTACTCCTCCATGCATTACAGGCCACGACTTTAACGATCGTGCTGTCAATTCCTTTTTTTTTTTTTTTGCTTACCTATTCCAACTCTACTTTCTCAATGTCAATCCTATCAGTTTCGTTCACAGGTACACTGCTTGCTATGTTTGTCGGAAACATTATACTTTCTCACAGCGGAGTGTCAGCTGATGTCGGGACTGAGGAGGAACTTGGGCCGGTATCCGGCTACAAGAAAAGGAAGGCCAAACGAGAATCCGTTGTTCGAGCGCATCCAAGCGGTTTTCGAATCTTTCCGACGCCAACAGAATCAGTGTAGATTCCACCTCGCCCGACTTTGCATTAACCGCACATCACCACCTTTGCGAGCCTCCGAAGCCAGATCAGATTGGGTTCATATAATTTCCCCAACAACGACACGGGATCGGTGTTATAACCTAGTTAAACCGGTGGTAGTGTCGAAGTGCCGCTGCAAAGCATCATGTCGTCATAGCTACATAGCGTCACCGCAACATGGCGCCCTATAGGCATTGCATCATTCTGTGCATTTCATTGCGACGCTTTGTGTGTGTTAGTGTCACTAGCCATGTGACTCGATGATGAGAGAGTTTTCCTTGGTGAATGCTCACACTCTTGGGTTGTGTGGCATCACCCTTTTACTTATCTTCATTCAGACTTGTCAATGTGTCTCCCTTCCCTTCTTCTCATGTCGCCGTCCGTGCGGCGAGACTAAGAGAGATGGGCCGGCCTTGTTGCTCATTCAAACTTTTAGTGGTTGTGCGGCAAGGATTTTCAAGCACCTCTGTCGACCTGTGGTTTGTCCTACACCCCTTCCTCGTCCATCGTGACTGCCATATCCTATAACTAGTGTTGGGTAGGTTGACAGGGACCTACTCCTAATTCTTGCCTTGAACCTTTCCCCTCTACCCATTGTTAGTTGTTGTGTCGTCTTTGTCTTTCCCTCTGGCGCCAACCCCGAGAGCTGACCACCAAAAGGCTCTGTGGCACCATGAATGGGCATGAGTCAGAGCTATCCCGCCGCACCTGTTGGGATATTTACTGCAGATTCCAGGTCACGTCCCTTTTCCTGAAGAATGTTCAGCACCAGTCGAGAGGATCTATTTAGACTGTCCTTCTGAAACGACAAGCTCGTTCCATGACGTGTAGACATTCACTATTTGATATTTCCAAATTTTCCGCATTTCTCTGCAAGCCGCTGTTGACGCCGAGAATGCAATTATACGTGCGAAATTTGCACGTATGCTGTAACGTAAATTTGCTTCATCTTGGTCAAACTGGCACATTGTGGTTCTCATGAAAGTAGGCGTCTGTCAAATCCAGGTCTAGGCGCATCCTTTCTGGGGTTGTCTCCACCTGGTTGTAGATTCTAAAACGCTTTCTTCCATGCCTCACCTCCACTCGCCGCAATCAAAACACCCCGTACGATCCAAGGTTTCTCAAAGCTGCAATTGGCGATTTCAATTAACTCTTACCCTGGTCCCACAGCAAAAAAAAAAAAAAAAAAAGGTTGGGGGGGGGGGGGGGGGGGTGGTTTGAGGCTTAATGGCGTATCGACAGCTTGGTCATTAGCGCCAACCGCAGTCACAGTGGTGTCGCCTAGTGAACATGGTCCCATCGATATCCCTATGAGTGTCTTTTCGAAAGCCAGTCCCTTTGCAAGTAGGGCAATGAGCCAGGTCGCCAAGTGATGATTTTAATAGATAAAAGCAAGCTACATGACTTGAATCGGGGATCTTTCGTTCACCAGATCTCAAAGATCCCTCTAAGCCAAGCTGACCGACCCAACTCGCTAAATGGAATGGAGAGGGTTGCTTAGCTACATGAACACACGACAGAACTAAGTTCCTCCTGTAAACTGTTCCTTGCACAAGCCACTAAATGCCGAACACACGCAGGACACTGGGCTCTAATGTCGTGTTGCCAGGGCATACAAATATATATATATATATTTTTGGAGGGGGGGGGGTGTTTGAAAAAATTGGGCATAGTGGCCCCGTGCGACCGCATATAGCGGCCAACTCCCCAAAGGGGCTTATTTTCACCCCCCATTCAGCATATGGACCCAAGGAAGTGAAGACAGTCGAAGGAAAAAGGGGGGGGGGGACCCTACCTACTTCCCAACTTTACTAACCTCTTTACAGTGGCAGCTTGTAATTTGCATGAACAACGCTGAAATCTTGGCATATAGCGATCCTGGTTCGCCTGTATTTCGTGCATTGCCAACGCTAAAAAATTGGGCATAGTGGCCCCGTGCGACCGCATTTAGCGGCCTGGTTCGCCGGTTCGCTTGCCTTTCGTGCATTGCCAACGCTAAAAAATTGGGCATAGTGGCCCCGTGCGACCGCATATAGCGGCCTGGTTCGCTGGTTCGCCGGGCCTGGTTCGCTGGTTCGCCGGTTCGCTTGCCTTTTGTGCATTGCCATCTTAGTCTTGCCATTCTTATAGTTCGACTAGATTGGGCGATCTCTGTCCTTGGCCATCACCGTTTCTTGGTGACTTAAGGTTAGGACGAGATATTTTCTTGCATTGCCATCTTAGTCTCGCCATTCTTATAGTTCGACTAGATTGGGCGATCTCTGTCCTTGGCCATCACCGTTGCTGGGTGACTTAAGGTTAGGACGAGATATTTTCGTGCATTGCCATCTAAGTCTTGCCATTCTTATAGTTCGACTAGATTGGACGATCTCTGTCCTTGACCATCACCGTTTCTGGGTGACTTAAGGTTAGGACGAGATATTTTCGCACTAGGCTCATTTATTTACGGTAGTAAACGAAGCTATCTATAACTCGAGTTAAGATCAACACAAACAATTTTATCACCTTCACTTGACTTTAGTGTATTGTCATTTTAGTCTTTCCATTCTTATAGTTCGACTAGATTTGACAATCTCTGTCCTTGGCCATCACCGTTTCTGGGCAACTTAAGGTTAGGACGAGATATTTTTGCACTAGGCTTATTTATAAACGAAGCTAACTATCATTCAAATTAAGACCAGAACAAACATAATTTTATCACCTAATTCAACTAGATTTAAATCTACATATAGTTATTCGGCCCGAATCTGTCCCACTACGATCGCCGCGATGTCTTTGTGGCTAACTGCTTTTCACAAATTCAAAACAAAAATTGAAGCTCAATTTGCTACAAGAAACGAAGTTAATTAACTAAGCCAAATCACCGTTGGGTGATTTTAGGGTAAGCTTTATCATTGAAATAACAAAAACAAAGGTAAACACAACGTCGTCTAGTTAACAATAGGCTTATTGCCCGGCCCGCCAAATGCTTGTCCAGATCGCTGGCCAGTTCGCCACATGCATTGTCCGGTTCGCTGTCCAGTTCGCCACGTGCATTGTCCGGTTCGCAGCCGAAACGACAACAAACGTTACCTGGCCAAAAGACGTTAAAACGAAGTAGAGCAGTACTCACCGAATCCTCGAACGCAATCCCATTTCATTTGGTTGAAATAATTCCGAACGTTCACATGCAACTTCATGGAAGTTACACTAAAAAACAACTTCACTCACAACACCAAAACAGTACTACCGTTCATCCTGGCCGTTAGCGGCCATTGTAGAGCAGGGAACACACACGTCTTTCCTCCACGTGTGCTCAAAAGCGAATGAGGATTTCCCCAGGAGGCAGGCGGCTGCAGCGGTGACGCGTGCAGCGCGCCTAGCGGGAAATGCGGGCAACTGGCGTTGAATTCAATAAATTTAAGAAATTTGATTGTTTGAGCATGGGAAAAGCCAAATTCAGCGAATTTAGCATGTATACTGGAGGTAAGTATTTTGCAGATAGTAAGAAAGTGCAACTGGCGTAGAATAAAATGTAAGATTTTATTTTTTTTTGAGCATGGGAAAAGCAAAATTATGCGAATTTAGCGAGAGTACTGAAGGGAGTATTTTGCAGATAGTAAGAAATATATATTCCTATTTGGACAGTAAAACCATACCTACCTGCAATCCAATGTTCAAGTAAAGTATTCCCTGGTTCCCTCCTTCTCCTTCTTGACTCTCTGAACCACCCATTTCTACAATACAGAGTGATTCGGCTGGGGCAGGAAGTGCTTGCATACTTAACGGTGACAGGCAATCCTGATATTAAAAAAAAAAGGTTGACCATTCGTTATTAGCAGACACACATATTTTGTGGCCCTACCAATGGGTGATGTTGCTTTCACCAAGACAAATAATTCCGACATGCTAATAAACCCCAACGGCACAAACTCAGAAAGAAATACGCTTTGCAAATACGAAAAGATGGTATGGTAATGCTAAGTTACTAAAGGCGTTAGCAAACGGCTGCTAAGATTAAGCCCAGAAGTCCGTAGAACTAACCAATGTGAGAACAAATACCAATGGGTGATGTTGCTTACCACTAAGACGAATAATTCCGACGTGCTAATAAATCCCACGGGCACAAACCCAGCAAGAATACGCTTTGCAAAAACGAAGAGATGGTATTGTAATGCTAAGTTACTCAAGACGTTAGCAACGGTTGCTAAGATTAAGCCCCAGAAGTCTGTGGAACTAACCGATGTGAGGACGAATTGAGTAATCCATTATATGGCAGGGACTTTTTACTTTTCTACTACGTTTTAGCTTTGTGATCCACAAATAAACAGCATCATGGGTTTTTACACTCAGACTTTCACAACGTTGTCAATCCTAACTGAAAGGTATACATGGTTACGTCACCCAACTTCCAATCACTACACCAACACAACAGTGCAGGGTATTACTTGCGTCCCGAGGACATTAAGGTCTAACAGGAGATCTTTCACAACAACTAAAGTCATGTCTGATTTTACATGATTTAAGTTTTTACCTTACGATCACAACATGTCTGCCGCCTCTTTCCTCACACAGGAGAACAAGAAAGAATGGCCGACACGAAGCATGTGCTAACAAAACGCTTGTACATTGCAATAGTGAAACCGTTACAAGTAACAATACCTGTACTGCAGTTCACACTTTTCCCCATGCCACAGCATAGTCTACCGCATTTTTAAAACCTACGTTTGCTAATTAAACTTTACAAAAAACTACCGTGCAACCCTTGACAGAGTGTGTGCAGCACCAGCTTCACATATTTCATGTAAATGCAGAATTTTCTGAATATCAGCAACTTTTCCTGCTGTTCAAGGAAGTCTCAGACCTCTGTTTTCGAATGCTTGTGTCATCTCCATTTTTGTAAGCAATTTGATGCAAAATCTTGTAATTCAAGTTAAGATCAATTTCCCAACCCAAAGTTCTGTTCGCATAAAGGTGCAATTTCGTCATTTTACAAGTAAATTTTATTATCTAAACCAATCTAAACACCTCTTGGTCCTATTAGTTTGGACATGCTACGTTCTACTAAGTTGTTCAATTTCTAATTTCCATCATCATTTGTGTTACCATAGGGTGAACGAATCAAACTCAACGTCACAGAATTTCCATCATCGTCTGTGTTACCACACGGTTAACGAATCAAACTCAACGTCACAGAATTTGCAGAATCGAGAATTATCGTTTGCGCATGCATGATACAGACCTCCTATAAAAGCGCTAGCGCCAGACCTGGTTCCATTTTTCCTGCCTCTCAATTGTTACTATTGTAACTCAAGAGGGGAGGCAGGGCGGGTACAAGTAATGTATATTTTCGTTTAGGCAATAGAAACCAAAATTGACCAGGTGGCCCCAGCATTGTGATGTTTCTATATGCTGACGATAATATTACCTGAAATTTATAGCATACCAGTAGACTTAGTCACCTATGGCGGTGGGACCATGGTAACAGGGCCCCGGCTGCGAGCTGGCTGCCCCAGAATTAACCGACTCTTGAGAACCTAAGCGAAAAAGTGGAACAGGAGAATCAAGGGTGTCCCGTGGTTCCAAGGGAAAACTTGATATGATCTAGAGCGTAATATGAAGTGAAGATGCTTTGTAACATACACTTCATGTCCAAGCCATCTCCTGTTTACCCCAGTTGGTCGTTCATTTTTTTTTAAAGAAAAAGGAAGGGATGAGAGTGTCTAACGTTTGCTGTTGTCAAAAGACACAACGACCATTTGATAAAAGGGATTTTAAATAAAGATTTAAACACAGAATAGGTCCGGAGACAATCGGAAACACTTACAGGTTCAGAGGGGCGAAGGACAAAGCAGCCATAATACAACCGGAGCTAAATTGCCTACAGGCGGTCGTGATGAGATGAAGGTTGCTGAAAGATCAGTTGGCTTGGTGGGATGAGGAGAACGGCTTGGCTGACATCAGGAAGAGACAAATGTTTCTATTAACAATGTTTTTAGTGACAAATGTTTCTTGAGTAGAAAGACGAAGGAGTAGGACACAAGGACAGTTGAGACGAAGTGCAGATGGCGATTCCGTAGCGAATGAAACATCAAGGTGCTGATGGAAATCATAATGTAACCCATTGAACAGTAGAACGCATGTTGAGCAGAAGCGTCCCAAGTCCACAAACAAAGGGTAGAGGACAACGAACGGTTGAGCATTTGAAGGCGGAGGAGAACATCTTGAGGGCGTGTCTGGTGATATGAATGAAACCGTGCGTTCATTGTACGAACTGAAAACGGCAGGGTCGTGAAGTGAAGAAAATTGAAGTTGAAGAGGTCAGCAATGTCCGGGGAGCCGGAGCCGCAGATCAGAGGTGCAGGATCAGGCGTCAGATGAACGATGGTACCGAGGTCAAGAATGAGGCAAGTGGCACAGAGAAGCCTGGAAAGATGGAGGAGGCTGCAGCCCTGTAAAACTGGCAGCATGGATGCGAAGGAGGGAATTGTATTACAGTACCAGATGATGTATTGCTGGAGAGGGTCTGCACCAGGAGCTAAGCGGTCGAATGGTGCCAGGTCCGTTCTGTTTTGAGCAGCGAAGGACTGCAAGCTGGAAAACAGGGGTAAGATGCAGTTATCCGTAAAGTGAAGAAAGTAACCCGAGATGATGCTATAAGGGTTCATACAAGGTGGGTGCCGTTGCTCATGAATTAAGATTGAGAGAAAACGTGAGGCCAGCTTCTCACAGCAGGCAGACAAACAGGAGAATGTGAAGGAACGAAGGGTTTCATTAGTGGATACGGAGGGCAGGGCAAATCCCTTGGCTTGAGGATGATACGTACCATAGGGCAGGTGACGAATGGCGTTGTTGAGAATAATGCATAAGATCTGGGAGACGGGCACGAACTGTGCGATGTAGCAGGAGAGTCCTCCACAGCCGTTGCTGTGCCAGTTGGTGTAGGCTTTGACGAAGGGGAAGGTATTGTGGGTTGCAATGCAATCCCTTAACAGCACGGGAGAAACATGGGAAGGTATAGCCAGTGAGGAGGATGAAGCTGCTGGCTTCACAGTTTAACGAGGGTCATGGATTTAGCATGGTGCGTAATGAACGTGTTGAGCTGTAGGAGGCGAATGACCATACAGAGCCCTGCAAGTCGTGGATAAAAAAAAACAGTGCTGAAGACGCCAAGACGGGCTTGCTGGAAATTTTGTAAGTTAGGTGTTCGTTGGATGAAGGGCAGCAAATTCAGTTGAAAGGGTGCAGGTCGCTGACAATATATATGGAATGGGGCAGATCGAGATGAGCACGATCGCCGTGTATTAATTGTAGGCCACAAATGATGGTCGTTCGTAGGAACGTTGCGGAGTCATGCAACAGACTGGGACTGAAGATGCTGGCTTTAAGACCGACAGCATGACAGCAGCTGTAGAAATGCCTTGAAATTTTACGGTGGGGGCTGCCGTAAAATTCCTCATAACGGGACTTGTGTGAAGAACAAGTACCGGCAATACAGTGGCCTCCTGACGCACAATCACGGCTGCACTCCACGGTCGGTGATGGGGGCGGCGAAGTGACAGTAGAAAGCGGCGAAGTCACAGCGAAGTGGCGATGTGACAGCAGCCAAGTTCCAACGAAGTGATGATGGGAAGCAGTAGCGGCGAAGTGACAGCATTCTTCTTGTCCAGTGAGGAACGCGATGGCAAAGTATGCTACGACTTATTGCCTCCTGACACGTCCAGCAATTTTTTCACTTCACCCGGGACTAATTTAATAATTTATGGTGTTCACCATGTCCCTGACGTGGGTCAACACTTTTCCATGGAGATTTAGTAGCTGATCCCCCGCTCTTTGGTGTTTTCTCCAACGCGGGTTTATTTTTCTTGGGCTAACTCCCGTCTTTTTTTTGTGTGCCTACGGGCATTTTGGAGTTCAAGTTGCTTTTTTGTGCATTAAAATCCTTAGTAACTTTGTCCTGCACTGCAAGCTTCGGCACGATCGTGTCCGCTTGCTGCAGTGCTGCCACTGACCCAAAGTTGTCTAAGCCTTTTCCCCACTCTTACTTACGTTTTTGAACTGCTGAAACAGTCTCGGTCGTCTTTTTCCCTTCAGCATCAGTCAAAACGGTCTCGATCGCGACTTAAAACTCCATCGGCCAAATCCTGCATTCTCCGCCGCTAGATGGCGGTGCCGGCGCAGATGACGACTAAACGGATAAGTCGAGAAGAGCTTCCGCCCTATAGTGCTCCTCCATTTTGGTCAAGAACGCTAACATTTTCTCCTCAAGAACAGCAAATTACCTTCGGCACTATGGTTTTTGACTCCTAATTCATCACGAATTAAATCCATTCTAATGTTTATGTCCATTTTAGTTGTATCACGCACTGCATTCACAATAATCTCCAAGTTACTAGGATAGATTGGAGACTTCCCCAAGATCGACAAGATGGGCGGGGAGGAGAAAGCGTACCTTGGTACCACATTAGGCTTAACGATCAGTAGAGCCGGAATGTTGTGCAATCGACAAAAAAAATCACAGGAGCATTTAAATAGGTGCTGAGAGTTTCAAGTTTTCGATCCAGCGGTGTTTTTACACTAGATGAAGAAGAAACAGATGCCGACAACTTGGCCTTTTCTAACTGCAAACGTTTTTGCGCCGATTAGCGCCAAGTATGCAAAATCTTCTGCACAGTTTTATTATCGTGCACCTCAGAAATTCCACTAATTGATTCATTAAAATTGCATGCACTTTCCGCAAGCAGGATGTTCGAGAGTTTTTGACAAACACAGGATGGAAAAGTCCCTCGATTCCACTAACGAACAAAGCTTACCGGTGTCCATAGTCTTTAGCTTGGCAAACTTCGAGAAAAGCAAGACACATGTTTTCATGCATCTGACTGGCATGAATACCCGAAACGAAGTGATTTAAAGATGGCTGACGTTGTCTTATTAAAGGGTACGACACTAGTGCCCCTGGTGGCAGAAATGCTAATCTCAATGCATTGATGGTTTTAAAAGATAAGGGGTTTAAACACTTGGGTAAGAAAAGTAAATCGAGACGATTTTAGCACATACTGGAAGTTAGTATTTTGCAGATAGTTAAGAAACTAATTTTAATCATTGTTAAAATTTTCGTCCTTACTATCTGCACAAAACTAACCTTCAGTATGTGCTGAATTTGTCGAACAGGTTGGTGGGACAGCACGGACCCGGCTAAACTATCTTTTCATTGCTTTGCACTTACATGACACTTCATTGTAACACTAATCAAATGAGAAGAGAAAGTTATCCACCTTAAGTTATTAGGCGTTGCTTTCTCCACTTCAGACTAGTTTTTTTCTTTGCACAGAATATCACTGTTACACAGTAACATTTTTCTCTATTCACAGTTTTGTGTTATTTCTCCACCGAGTTATATTTCTCCCGTGCTATTTTTTCTCGAGGAAGAATTGTACTGAGTGAGAATTCGGAAGGTTTTTGACTGATTGTTCAAACCTAATCACTTTGATGTGTGCAGTGCACTGTGAATCCGTTTCACTGTTGTCTTTCTCATTTGGAGAAAGTCCATTTAATCTCTCCACTGTATATAAAAACGAAGAACTGTGACATTGAAGAATTGTTCACTGTGTGTCGAACTTCCTGCTGTGTGACATTTTCTGCCGCATGAAGTCACACAATCACATTCAAATTTTGCCAGTTGCTATGTGCTCCACCAGTGTTGCTTCTCCTCTCGAAAACTGGTATCACTCAAGTAGTGAGAGCTGATAGTGTTGCGATTGTTTCAGGAACATGCTCGACCACTTTGTCAATTGAAGTTCCCAAGCGTAAGCCCAGGAGGCCGCAAGAACTCTTAGTTCGTGGGTATGAACCTCGCTGGGGAGAACTAGGAGGTTACGACCTAAATCATATGCCCTTTTGATGACTGCACAGAACCACTTCCCCGAATTTGATCATTGTCATGGGGAGTGGAAGGATTTTTCCGCTGGTGGAGTCAACTTGCATGAATAAAGCTGAAGGTGGAACTGTTCTTTCTCCTGTCTTGGATCTTGTTGCAGGGATCTAAGTTCATTAGATGTAATGGCGAAGAGCACGAATCGGGCATTGTGTCTTCTCTGTCCCCAATGGATCGACAATTGGTCCTAATGCTTCAATCATGATTGCCTAAGTGCCACGTCTGGTTTGAGATTTTTTTGCTCGAAATTCCACTGGGAAAGTGAGAGTCACGGTCGACCAATCTCTCGAGAATCTGACGTGATTGTCTTCTCTGGACATGGCAGCCAGATTGCTCTGTCTGGCAGCTGAAGCTCGAGCTACCAGAAAGACTGCCTTTTGGGGCAAGTACAAAATAGATGCTGAGTGAAGAGGCTCGTAGGAAGCATTAACCAGGCTGGTGATAACTAGAGGCAAGTTCAATTTGAGAAACATCTGCTTAGTTTTTGGTCTTGCTTTTTTTAAAAAGCCGGCATCAAGGAGATGCTCTTTCTGTTGATGACGTTGTTTTCTCCCATGGAAGAGATGACCGAGTTTATGGCTGACCTGTAGCCCTTAATCGCCGCGGGCGATAGATCTTTTTTGAACAAGACTTCAAGAAATGAAGATAAAATGGTTTCTGGTGGATCTGTGGGAGCCTCGACCCCTCTTGAAGTTGTCCCTACCCCTGCCTCTGTTCTGGGAAGAGCTCTTCCAGAAAAGGCGAACGAGAGCAGTTTCTTTCTAGGGTTGCTAAGTTTCTCTGCCCCTGTCAGCATTGTTATCCGTCGTGTTGTAAACTTGGAGGAACCATGCCAGGAATTAAGTTGCTTCTTATATATTTAATTCATTATAACCATTTCTTATGTACATATTCACAAGATGGCATATTTACACGTTACATGGTGGTTGCAAGCGGGCGAGTGCCCCAAGCCGACGAACGCTAGCTTCGATAGCATGACCGGAACCCACACTTCCGGTCGCACAGAATAAACTGTGCAACTCCAATACACCACATACACTTTCCCCTTAAGCGAAAACTACATTCGACATTAAACACAAGTGATGAAAACTTAGTAACTGAAATGCTTAAAGAGAAACCTACATTACTATACAATTCTAAACAACAAAATTCATATTTACAATAAAGAAATCAACTAACAAATTATTTACACTGCCCAGCTTGAAATTTACAAAATGTACTAAGCTCAAAACTTCTAACTTTAATTTGCTAGGCGGTTAGTTTCTTGTGCCAGCAGTGATTGTTAAGTCGCCAACAATGAAATTAATGCCAGGAAGTCGTAGTCGATATTCCTTAGACAACGCCATTGTTGCAAGCAGAATAAAAAAGAAAGAGGTGGTAAAAGTGGATTCCGAACAATGAAACATTGTTCCAAAGCCATTGTTGGCAGAACCCACTAGTGGCACGACACTATTTTTGCAATTTTGGTCAAGGCTTCGTTTATTGATTGATTGGCGCTCGTTTGACAACGGTAATTTCTCTCCCCCTCTCCCCCCCCCTCCCCGTCATAACTTGGTAAAGGCATTCTTGCCCACCCTAGCTGCAAGGACACAGTTAGGGTCAACGGTAGTTCAGCTGTTCCTTTTGTTAGTCAAGCCTATCATTGGTGATATTCTTGATCATATCAAAAACCAAAACTGATAAAAGGGGGCGCCAAGTTCCGAATGGTTCGGCTCTTCACAGGAGTGATATCAATACACCAAAACATTCTACAACTGCACCGACTAATAGTTCGAAGGCTAAATGAAAACTAGAACATTGCTACTTTCGGTAGCAATTGTTCAAGTTTTCATTTAACATCCAAAGCATTATTCGGTGCGATTTTAAGTTAGCGAATGTTTTGGTGTGTTGGGATCACTCCTTTGAAGGGCCGACCCATTCGGAACTTGGCGGCCCCTTTTACCGGTTTTGGTTTTTGAGATGATATCAGTCTTTTTTTTTAAAATTGTGTATTACTGAATTCCACTACCGCGCAGATGTATAATAAAAGTGCCACTTCAAGAAGAAATTGGTTTTCAACACTTTGCTACCACCTTTTGCCTAGGCCGAACTATTCTCCACTTAGTCACCTCTTTATAGGCTTTTGGTTTGGTTTTAATTTTTGTTGTAATTTGTTTTATTTAGTTAGTTTTGGTATGTTGATATCACTCTTTTGAAGGGCCGAACCACTCTCAATTTGGTGGCCTGTTTATCAGTTTTTTTGCCTTGTATACTGTATCGGCAGCCGTTGCTGGCGTTTGAGCAGATAGCTGCAGCTACCCGCAACGATCCCTTCTTGTCAGTCCTAGCGGCCGCTCTACAGAAACGTGAATGGGTTGCAACGTCGCCGGCAATGCAACGCTTCGTTGTAAAGTATCTAGAATATTGCGTTTATGATGACAAGACTGGTTTGATTTATTATGAACTTGCACATGATCCAACACAGAGTTCAAACCTCAAAATTTTCCTCCCCCGTTCATTGATTCGTGAGATTTTGGTGCTGAACCATAGCACCCTTCCGGGAGGGCATTTTGGAGCCAGAAAGACCTTGGCACGCATCCAAAAAATATTTTATGTTCCTAGAATTAGCAAATTGACCCATCGATTCGTAAAGACATGTCGTTTGTGCCAGCGTCATAAAGGCCACGACAAACGAATTGTTGGTAGATTAGGCACGACTCCATTAATGCACCCTTTTCACACCTTGCATTTAGACTGGAAGCAAAATTTGCCCATGACCAAAGGGCCCGCGAAAAATAGGAATATTCTTGTTGTCACGGACGTCTATACTGGATACTTAATGGCTTTCCCTACGCGGAAATTTGATGCTCAGACCCTTGTGACTCTTTTGATTAAGAATGTGTTTCCGATCTTTGGGCTGCCGAAGCGGATCATCTCGGACTCAGGCCAAAGTTTTGTATCAAAAATTTCCGCATGTATTTACAAGCGTTTTGGCATCAAACAAAGCGTAACCGCGTATTACAATCCTAGGGGTAACAGTCCTGCAGAGCTGCAGTGTAAAAAGCTTGGCAAGATGATTGCCAAGTTCTGTTTACAGAACGAACGGGACTGGGATGAAAAGATTCCAATGTTTGTAATGTCTTTAAATTCTTCTGTTGATCCACGTACGGGTTACAGTCCTAGTTATCTTAATCTAGGGAGAGACATAGACATTGGAGTCGAACCTCCCATCCCGCTTGCACAGGACAGACCTGTAGAGGTGTGGGCTTGTGACCTCACTAGAAACTTGCGGTCAGCCATTTCAAGAATACGTCGGATTCGTAAGGCAGACCGTGCCTACATAAACGCAAAACTTAATGCTGGTAATCCGAAACCTCTGGAATTTAACCCTGGAGACAAGGTTTGGTTGAGGACTCACTATTTGTCCGATAAAAGTAGTTACTTTGCGGCCAAGTTGGCTCCACGATTTGTTGGCCCTTACATCGTAGCCGAAAAGGTGTCACCTTTGGTGTATAAGCTTATTGAGGAGTCGACTGGCTTGTTGCAGAAGGGTTACCATCATATTAATAACATACGACCGGTTATTGATGAAATTCCAGGAGAGTTTGGATAGTGCGTATTTATGTGTATGAATCTTGAATGTATCCTTGCAGAAGCACACGTTCCCCCCCCCCCCCCAATGTTTGCATGTTGCTAGTTGCAATATTGCTGGTTGCTGTTAAATCTTTCGAAAGGGCTGTTACATTTTTATTTGTCCAACTTAATAATGCACCATTTTTACAGTGAGTCACGGTATTACAAAAAGGTTTTTTTTACCCCCCCCCCCACCGGATTTTTTACATTTGGACAAGTTGTGGCTGAACTCCGTCCCAAATTTTGCTTACCTTTTTCTCTACAGTCCAATATATCAAAATACAGCTGGTCATGAGCCAATGACAATGTAATGATATTCCTAGTTGGGTTGCTTAATTTAACCTCATGATAAAATTTTCGCGATTAAATTTACGTTTCTGTGATGAGTAGGAACCAAGATACCTCTTTTTGCATCTTGATTCCAGTTTTGATGATTTTCAAGATAGTCGGCCATTTTGACGGCCATTTTGTTATTTTCTATAAACTTTTGAAGTTGGTCTTCCAATATATCAAATTAAAGCTACTGCGAAATAGTATCAAATAGACCAAATTTGGATGACCAACTCACATAATTTACATTTTTAGTTTGCTTTTGGTACCTCCCTTGTTTCCAGAGGAATTCTGGCTATATAACTGTTGTGTAGGTGATACATAACCTCCTATAACGGATATTTCGCCACTGCTTTTGATTTTAATTTTTTTTCTAAACATTAACGAATTCTGTAAAACGGTGATATCCGACCAAAAAACCATAGTGCGCAAATTTTTTTTTTAGCACAGCAGTCCAATATCTTAAATTGAAGCTGCTGACGTACCCTTGATGATACGACACGTTTCATTACCCTTACCCCTATGGTTTAAAATTTTGCAAGCCCTAGTCTGCTTGTTTGTTTAATGCCAAAGATTTTGACTCACTTTATCACCTTTTACTTGGTTACGTGCTAGTTATGGTTGGCTTAGTGGTTATAAATGAAATTTGAAGGAAAGTGCCTCCTTGGTCGTGCAACTGATTTTTGTTTTGGTGTTGCTCGTAGAAAATGGTTAGGACCCATACCTGAGTGCGTCCTTCATGCATGTTCTTTTTTTTCTTTAATAATAAATTGTTCCGCCTTTCTCTCCATTCCCCGCCCCCGCACTGCTAGGGATCTAAAACGCATGTGGAATGAGGCTCCAAATGATACAAAGCTTAATACGTGTCAACATAAACTTGTTAGGCAATACTAATACTGAGCCTGCCAAAGTTTCGGAATAAGTAGTTTTAGAGGAACCTGTTGACCGAGATTAGACATTACACTGGTGCAACTAGGACGGGCTACGTCTCAAAGTCGTGCTGCAGCACTTCGCCAGGGTTCTGTGCGCTCAGTTTACGTCATTCCTAGTCCGCCCCCAGACTAATGCGTGTGACGTTTAAATTGATTCTGACCATAACTTGCATGTTGGTTGGCCATGGAGGCCCCTCTTCGTTCTCACCAGAGTCTTTTTCTTGGTTAACACGGCGCCTATTTCCTCCCCATTAACAGTCGCGAAAGTAGTGGTTATGCAAGACATTGTTATCGCGATTCAGTTGTACAATTGACCAATGATTTTATTTTTCCATTAGCTGCTTGGGTGTACGATACGACGCCCGGTATTAGCCGAAGCAGGCTTTAAAATTCATTCCTTGCCCTTTGCCAGTGTAATTCTTACGTTTTGTTGTTGTTGGACACAATTTTACTTTTTTTGGTTTAAACTCTGCCCCGCCCGATTGATTGATTTTGCTGCAACTAACGATGTAACTTTGTAATCTAACCTATTTTCAATCCCTCTTGGTCGTCTCTTTATGGAACACATAATAAATGACGCTATTGCTACATTGCATCCCCTTGCGTATGCGTTATCACTACGCATTGCCAGTGAATATATGTACATTTTCTCGTTTACGTACGTAATTTTTCTTACGAATGGCGCACAAATAAGTTAATTTTAACACCCATTTTACTTACCGAGATCACGGTTCGTTTTCTTTAATTGTAAGGTTTAATTTGATGCTGGAATTAATAACTCTGGCAACTTACCTTTTAATTGTAATAACCTTTCGAGTTGGCAGTAGCTGCTAAAGAAATTTATCCCTACCGAAGACATTCGGTTAGGTTTTGGCCGTAATATTCGTTTCTAGCCAACTTAGACCATTGTTGCAAAACCGAAGGTTACCAATCTTGCATAGTTTAAGTGTGTTGGTATTATTGTGGTCCTGAGAGCACTTGTCTTTTGGCAGGAACATCCGCCTTGCTCCACCATTCTTGCTTGCTTGTTTGTTGACCTTTGGAGTTTGTTGACTCAAAAATAAAATTACGGTTTGAATAATTTTTAAATTTTTGATTTCCTGATTTTTACGAATATGCAAGACGTGTTGTAATCAATAGCGTTATTTCAGCTTTTCACGGTCGTGACGCGTTACTTTCTGTAACTGATCCCTTGTTTTTGGGCTATTCACCCTGCGTTGGTTCAACGCGGCGGAAATCTGTTGTGGTGTTGCTCCTTTCAGCACAGCACTTAATGCTTATGTACATATTGTAAATAATGGGTTTGCCGCTTTTTTTGTTAGCGTGCATTCTCCCCTTTAATTGGCGGTCTGTTACTGTTATGTT
>JAHWFP010244998.1:0-52550 GCA_023313725.1 Lithobius niger | reverse complement strand
GGTGTCATGCTTTGTTTGTCATGCATGGTTACCATTGGTATTATAAGGATTCCATTCCAATTCCTCCAAACTGCAACACGTAGGAGTGAAGCCTTAATTTGTACGCCTTTTGGACCATCAAACATTTCGATCTTTTATACCAAAATTATTCTGCAACATACGTAAGTCAATGTATTTACCAGCAATACTTTTCCCTAATCCTTAAATCCAGCCAACCGCCAATGTAAAACCGCAAGGGTTATTCCGTGTGTAAGTCGGGCGAGCATAAAATTGCAATTCCACCGCAATAAAAACCCAATGGAACCAAATAACCAGCGTCATCTTTACATGCCAAGCCATAACATCAACTACCACTGAACACCCGTCTATACAATACTTTGGTTTGTTTTTACAGTTTGATTATTTTTCGTGAATTGGACATTAACACAATTTCTTTGGCAACATTGTTAAAGTCCGTACTATATTACGTTTTTTTTCTATTTATAATACATATGCCATTATTCACCCAAAAAATATGCCGTATAATTTGTTCTGCGAATATTCGGGTTAAGACGTAAGTATTACGAACTGTTTAAAAAAAATTAAGACTTATCGTGATACACTAGTTAGTCACTTGTGTCTAGGCACGCACGTCAGTATACACATTGTCATTGTCCGAACTTTCGCCGTCCAATGAGAGACGATGCCGACAATATTAACAATAGTTACAACAATATTTTTTTTTTTACTTATGAGCCCTTCCACGCAACCCCCGTTACACCCCCAGGCTCCAAACCATGAAAGGTACGCAGTTCGTATTGAACTGCACCTATTCGTCCAATTTCATAGCAGGAAGCCTTCCTGTTATCTCGGAATCGGTGAATAATCACCGTATGGGATTTAACATGGGGATGATAGGGCTAGTTAGCTAGGTAGTAACCCATTTGCAATGTTATTGAGGGTCTAATTTAGTATCGAAAGCAGCTTAGCTGAGATTCCTACAAGAGTTAATTTTTGTCAGGTTAGTCATTGCTTTCGATTTTACCACAATTTAAGCGTTAGTACCACATTATTATTTTTATCCAAGTACCTGAAATGTGCCCAACTATGCTTCAAGATATTAGTCACTGACGATACGGCGTCATGCTACAATGGTTTACAACCTCGACAATTGAATTAAGGTGATGTTTGTTGCCTAACTTGGCGCGATACACTAGCGTGTGTCTAGATTATGTGAAAACTAGTTAGCCAGAAACTAACTTTGAATCTTTAGGAAAACGAGCACTGACAATGTTTCAATGAAGTGTTTTCTTTTTTCATTTGGTATCTAACCCATTCGGCAATACCCTAGAGGGAACTCGACACATGGATTTCCACGCCTTTTTTTAAAAAATATTAATACACTCTCGAACCGTTTTGTTTTATTATCATTGTGCTTAAATCTACAGGCAGATTTTTTTTGGCTCATTGTTTAATGTTGCATTCCCTTTAAATCATTACGATTAACTGAATCATTTCGAATGTATTCTTCGACCGCATTAGCCTACAAAGTAGTGAAGTTGTGATAAATCTATTAAAGTTTACATATATGACTGACTACCTTTTACGTGTGGGCTTGGGTGGATGATGAGCCCCCTCCTCTTCACCCGACCACAACACTCACGTCACCACCAGAGAATAAAACAATAAAAAAAAACTTGCATGTTAAACTTGGAAATCAAGCTTTCATTTATTTTATTTTTCATAAGTTAACTTTTAATTTCATTGAAATACATAAAATAAAAATATATTACATCGGACAATGGTATAGGAAACCCATTGTGTTGGAGGTGTTAATTGTAACCACAGATAAACCCAAGACAAGGGTTCAATTAGGCCTTCGGAATTTGTTTGTTGGGGGGGGGGGGGAGACAGCTTTAATACCAACAAAAGGAAAAGCCATTTGTGTAGCCAAGTAATACAGATTTTATGCAGTCCGCACTTTCGCAGCCTCTCGGACTTGGTATCAATTTGTTTCAGGGTGGTGGGGGGGGGGGGGGCATATGTTGCTCTTCACAAATCCATATTGCAGAACTTGACTGAACCCACAGTAAAATCACACTTTGTGCTAACTTTAGTTTGTCTTTCCTAATGCTTTGATGCACGTATTAAATTCCAGTTACGTTAAGCAAGCAACCTACCATTATCAGTAAATAAACGCGCGTCTTCTTATATGCTGCTTCGTTTATTTTCAAATTTCCGTTAAGTAGATGTCAGTTTTAGTTTGAGGCAAAAGTGTGTAAGAAGAGGCACAATCGTAAAAATTTTAAATCGTAGACCTGCCAACATTGTCCCTTGAATTCACATTGTTAGAAGAAGAGTACAGAGCAACAACTAAATTATAAAGCTAAATTGCCCCTCTTGCCGTCGTGGGACATTTAACCCTGTTTTGTTTTGTGATCCCTAAAAACTAAAACAAAAAAAAACAAAAACTGACCAACAACGAAACGAGCCATTATCACAATCAGATTGTTTATATTTGTTGTCAGCATTTTGCCGGCTGCTTATTGATTGTTTTGTTGACCTTATGGGGCTACAAACCATTCGCTCACATACTATACTAAACTGACTGACTCAAAACGAAACCAAATGACCAACATGAAGGCCACACAACAGCAGCAACGATCACGGTCGGCTGCTTATAGCGAGGTAACAATGGCCTTTAAACAATGCATTTTTCCCGCTCATCGATTACTTAAGTCTGGTCCAACAATCACGGATGTAGCAAAGGAATTATCACCCAGCAAATAAAAGAAGTTTTGAGCATAGTACATATACACAACCTGGCAAAGGTAGCCTATTTACAAATTCAAACGTTTTACAGGTTTAATCAACCTTTTGGGACGAGTCGTAACTAACAGAGTTGGAGTAGCTGAAGATGTTATAGAACTACCAACTGACTCATTTCTAGCTAATGGTTCCGAAATCACCAGTGGAGAATTTTCCGAAGTTTCAACTACTGACGAAGCATCAGCCTCTATTATTTCAGAATCACCTGTACCCTCCTGAGCAATCTCAAGACTTGGTGCACTTGTAGGAATATGCACAATGCTCGCTAGTACATGTGATGATAAACTGATACCCCCAGCATTCCCAGCCAATAAATAGGAATCACTAACTTCACACTCTCGCAATTCATTTCTATTTCGTCTGAAGACACTGCCATCACACAACTGAACCAAATAACTGGAGTTGTCCACTTTATTTAACACATTGCCCTTCAACCATCGTGGGCCACTGGCAACATTTTTCACCCAAACTGATGTATTAGGCTGAAAATCAACTAATGTAGCACTATGCTTACTCAACAGTTTTTTTTTAATTCTGAATGTCAGACGCAGAATGGGGAAACAATCTGTCAAACAATGTGGTAACCTTTCTGTTAAACATCAAGTATGAAGGACAATAACCAGTTACAGTGTGTGGTGTGTTTCGATAGTGGAACAAAAATCTGAGAATTTCACCTGGATTCTTTTGAATGTTAAGCTTCTGTAAGCAGACTTAAATGTTTGAACTGCCCTCTCGACCAATCCATTCCTGGCAGGATGGTATGGAGCTGTAAGAATTTGAACAATGCCTAAACTCTTAAGATAAGCTTTGTATTCACCAGATATAAATGCCGGACCATTGTCCGAAACCACGGTATGAGGAAGCCCATGAATCGGAATAACCTTCCTTAACTCATTAATTACAACCTCAGATGTCATTGAATTTACTTGAGTTACCTCCAACCATTTAGAACAGCTGTCTACCAACAAAAAGTAGTGTTTACCATGTAAAGGCCCTGCAAAATCT
This sequence comes from Lithobius niger, assembly GCA_023313725.1. Classification (NCBI taxonomy): domain Eukaryota; kingdom Metazoa; phylum Arthropoda; class Chilopoda; order Lithobiomorpha; family Lithobiidae; genus Lithobius; species Lithobius niger. Next base: position 48,737 of record JAHWFP010244998.1, on the reverse strand, counting down.
ACATGCAAACGACTATAAGGAGAACTAGCAGCAGGCCATTGCGTAGAAACTTTGATTTCAGGTGCTGGAGAATTTGACTGACATAAGGAACAACCTTTAATAAGATTCTCCAGGTCCTTATCTAAACCTGGCCACCAAAAATAACTACGACACAAGGCTTTCATGCGGACAATTCCAGTATGACCTTCGTGAAGTAAATTCAACAAAATTTTCCTGCCCCTCTCAGGAATTACAACTCTACTGCCCCACAAAATACAATCATCTTGAACCCTTAATTCATTTTGTTTAGCTTTGAAAGGCTGTAGTACTGGATCCGCACTTTCATTACGCCACTCGGTTAATAAAAACCTCTTTACCTTGGACAACACAGGATCCACAGGACCAAGAAGCAACCTGTGAAGCAGTTACAGGAACATGCAATTGGAGTATCTGGTACAGAACACCGACAATCAGGTAACGGTAAACGACTCAAAGCATCGGCAATGGCATTATCCCATCCTCGTCGCCAAAATTGTCGTGTTGTAAACTTGGAGGAACCATGCCAGGAATTAAGTTGCTTCTTGTATATTTAATTCATTATAACCATTTCTTATGTACATATTAGGGGTGTGCGGTTAACCGAAAATTCGGTTACAATCTCGGTTTTAAGATAAACCGAACCGAGGTTCAAATCGGTTTTCTAATAACCGAAAAATGCGGTTAACCGTGAAACAATCGATTACTGCCAATCTTTCTAACAATAAAAGCAAATTAAGGGCCAAATTGAACAGAACAGAACGTAACAATTAAATAATTAATAGTTTACAACGTCAACAAAGAGTCGTCAAGTAACGATCGCGAGCGATCGTCGATTTAATCTTGCACCGATGCGTGCGTTGATGCCATTTCCGTCAAAGGCCAAAGCCAACTAAAGTATAGGCCACACTTGCGTTATTTTCCACAATGCTCGATAGAAGGAGACACAATAGCGGTGCAGGTAAGTTTGCCGTGTGCTGCCTTCTGTTGGAAGACTTTGGAAACTGCGTCGGTTAGTTTGAAAATTCGCCATTTAGCATCTGGCAAACGTGCTCCCCTTCTCTTTGTATTTAAGCGCCATTTTTGGCACCTCCTCAACGCGGCCTTAACTGTAGGAGGCTTTGCAAAGTCGGGCACAGCGATAACCTGGCACCGCGTTCGCATGCGCTCTTAGAGCGGTTGAAAATCTAAACCGGAAGTTCGGGTTTTAGAGGAATCCAACCCTGAGGAGTTGCGTCGCCGTCTTCACAACGTGGTCGTACTTTGGATTTTGGTCGGATTTTTTTATTTGAAACATTCAGAATGGCAGACGAGGAACTAGCCAATGGGAAACGGAAGACAAGTAGTGTTTGGGACTACTTCAAGAAATTCTCCCCCGATGAGGTAAAATGCAACACGTGTGGGAATGTTATCAAAACTGGAAATACCAGCAACATGGCCAGTCACCTTCAGCTACATCCCGGCGTACACAAAGAATTTACCGCTGCCAAGGATGCCGTAGCAAAAAAGAAAAAGACGGAGTGTTCAACAAATGTTCACAAACAAACCAACAGTTTGGACAATTATAACTTCATCGGGCCCCAAAAATATTACCGAGTTATCCACGTGCTGCTGGTGGAACAATGGTAATCGGCCGAATGATTGCTCGTGATCTACAACCTTACTGCACCGTTGACGATCCCGGATTTCGTGACGTTATAAAATGTTTTGAACCTCGGTACAACATCCCAGACCGGACTACATTTTCTACAACTGTAATTCCAGCGCTATACGAGAAAACAAGACGACAGGTTGCAGAAACAATTAAAAAAGACATGCTCTCAGCTGAATCGATCTTTTACACAACAGGTCTGTGGACTTCCCGTGCTGGTGATAGCTACATTTCATTCACGTGCCACTACTTAACTGCTGATTTTCAGCTAATTCATAAAGTTCTGGACACTGTATCGTTTCCAGGGGAACACACTGGTGAAGGTATAATGGCAAAACTCCACGAACTTGAAAGTGAATGGGGGCTAACAAAGAATAAGCCTGCAGCAGCTTCTACTGCTAATACTACCACCACCACACCTATGACTGCATGCGAGATGCCAGTTTTTGTTGTCACAGACAACGCAAGGAACATGATAAACGCTTTTACGGGATCAAACTGGAAATCTCTGACATGCTTCGCACATATATTGCAGTTAACCATATCGGATTCTTTTAAGGCAACGCCTGGTTAACCTTTGTGCAATTGCACGGACTATTGTTGGACATCTTAAACGCAGCTCTGCCGCAAGAAAAAAATTTCATGACTTACAATTACAAATGAAGTGTCCAGACCATGAACTAATACAGAACGTTGTGACCCGATGGAATAGCCAATACCAAATGTTGGAACGGTTGGTTGAGCAACGTAGGCCTATATCTGCTTTCCTTGCATATTGCGATGCAGTAAACAATCTGACTGCAACTGAATGGAAACTTGCCGCTGGAATTGTGGCTGCCTTGCGCTCGTTATATGTTGCAACAACTACAATGAGTGGTGAAAAATATCCAACCATATCGTTAGTAGTGCCAATTTTGCATGGTTTGAAGGGCTCTTTGGACCGCCACATTTCTGAAGCTGTGCCTGGAACCGGTTTAGTGTTTGCTAGAAACCTCCTGAGAGCAATAAAGGCTAGTTCCCAGATCATATGGCAAGTGATGCTTTGCAGATCCCAAAGTTTGCCATGGCATTGGACCCACGCTTTAAACTGGTCCTCATCTCTACACAGTGGAGAAAGACCATATAAAAAAAAGGCACTGCACGCTTCTTGGGAAACGTATGAAGTTTAAAAGGATACTGCAGACGTAGGTCAAGAAGACACAACACCCACTACAACTGCAGGTGCCAATGATGAGCGAGCAGATCCGTTGTCATGCCTGTTTCAAGATTTTGATGAACTCGCAAGAGCTGAAGCAGCTCACCAACTAAAAGAAAAGGCAGCTCCAGAAAGTTTTTTTGTCGAGATGAGTAATTATCTTGAAGATCCACTTCTGAAAAGACATGAAGATCCACTTACTTGGTGGCGAATGAGTAGGCCAAGATTTCCCAAACTGGCAAAACTGGCGCAACATTATCTTGCGATCCAAGCAACAGAAGTGGCAAGTGAAAAGAGCCTTTTCCAGCACAGGCAACATTGTCACAGAGAGACGTACCATGTTGACAACAGAACACGTCGAACAGCTTACATTCTTGCGTGATAATTTAGTATAATTTTGCCACGAAAGTTTTGTACAGTTAAATTGTGTACATTGAACCTGTCATTGATAATTTTATCATTAGGCCTATAATAATATTCTATTTTATCATTTTTATTTTTTTTATGATAGATTTTATTTTATCACATTAAAAAAGAACCACAAAGAATTAAACGTACGCCTTATTTTTTTTTCATAGAATTATAAGGGTATTTTAGTATTTTTATTTCGTTAACCGAGATCGAGTTCGTAACTGAGTCTTTGGAAGACTAACCGAACCGAAACCGACAGAATTTTTTTTTTCGATAACCGCACACCCCTAGTACATATTTACAAGACGGCACATTTACACGTTATATGGTGGTTGCAAGCGGGCGAGTGCCCCAAGCCAACGAACGCTAGCTTCGATAGCATGACTGGAACCCACACTTCCGGTCGCACAGAATAAGTTACAGGAACACTCTCGCTAGAAACTTGAAAAAATGCAATTGAAATATCTGGTACAGAACTCGGACAATCAGGTAACGGTAAAAGACTCAAAGTATCGGTATTGGCATTATCCGATCCTTTGCGATACACAATGCTACAATCATAAGCTGCTAACGTCAGTGCCCAACGAACAACTCTCGGTGACGAATTGACAAGAATGGATTTTTTTCTCATCAAAAATACAGACCAATGGTTTGTGATCAGTAACCAGAAAAAATTTGGCTGCATACAAATACTGATTAAACTTCTTCACAGCAAAAATTAAAGCCAAGGCTTCCTTATCCAATTGCGAATAGTTTTTTTTCATGACTATTTAAAGCATGAGAAGCAAATGCTACTGGTCGCTCACTCCCATCTGGCATACGATGAGACAAAACTGAACCTATGCCATACGGTGACGCATCACACTGGACCAGTATAGGCTTATTTACATCAAAATGAACTAGACATGCATCAGAAGCTAAGCTATTACTACATTCCCGGAATGCTGCTTCTTGAGCAGAACCCCACTGCCACTTGACATCCTTGCGTAAGAGCAAATACAATGGATGTAACATGGTTGACAAGTTTGGAATAAATCTAGCATAATACATCACCAAACCAACAAAAGATTTCAACTTTGTTACATTCGTAGGTCGTGGTGCATTCTTAATAGCATGTAACTTTGACTCAGAAGGATGAATCCCTGACGAATCAATGACAAAACCCATAAAGTCAACTCTAGGTTGCATGAAACGACACTTATCTAAATTTCCAGTTAAATTACTATCTTGAAGAGCTTTAAGAGCAATATCTAAATGGTTAAGATGATGAACAGCAGACATTGGAACATGAGCAAACAACTTTTCCACTTCCCTTTGAAATATGGCAGATGCCGCAGAAATACCCTCTGGCATGGTATTAGACACATACAACCCTTTAGGTGTGTTTATAGTAGTGAGCCTTTTAGCACCTTCACTCAAACCAACCTGCCTGTAAGCATGACGTAAGTCAATTTTAGTAAACTTTTGTCCACCCACCAACTTACTAAACAATTCTTCCACAGTGGGAAGAGGAAATTTATCAGGGGTAATGACCTTGTTAATTGACACCTTATAATCCCCACATATCCTAATGCCACCATTATCAACTACAGCAATTGGTGATGCCCAAGAAGACGTACGAACGGGTGTTAAGACTCCTTTTCTAATCTATCCAATTCATCTCTAACTTTCTGTTTTAAGGCAAAAGGAACTGGCCTGGGCCGGAAGAAAACGGGTTTAACCTCCCTTTTAACAATGAAATCAACAGCAATGCCTTTTAATCTACCATACCCAGGTCTAAAAATCCGTTCTTATGTCTTGAGTAAACCCTGCAGGCTAGAGCCCACCTTAGCATCAAGGATATGCACACTAATGGATTCATTTGAAAAAGCATTTATCCAATTTCTACCAAAAAGTACTGGACCACCCCCGACTGCAACATACAGTGATAGGGTTTTAACCACGTTTCCATACTTGACATCAACCATTGCAACACCACGCAGTGGAATTACATCCTGCTTGTATGTACGCAAAACAACTCCAGTTGGCAATACTGAAGGTTTAACTGTGGCATTCACAAACAAGGCATTAAATTTAGACTCACCAATAAGTGCTACACCTGCACCCGTGTCATGCTGCATAGTAGTTGGCACATCATTTACACAAACTGAGACATTCACAGGATTTGCATCACCTTGAATTGTAAACATGTTGTACTCACCAGTTTCCTTTTCATTTTGTGCATCAACAACATGTTGTCTACCACCAACCTTTTCTTACCCCTACAGGCCTTAGAAATATGCCCAACTTTTGAACAGGAGTGACACTTGGCATCTTTAAATTTGCAAACATTTGCTTTATGTGGACCAGAACACCTATAGCACACAAGTTCACTGTTCTTATTATTAGAACCTGCACTTGCTGGACGTTTGTCCTTCGTGACCTTGTGAACAGTACCTTGCAAATTTTCACCATACGCAGTAGCTTGAATGGTCTTCGAATCCCTTGCTGCAGACTGAAGTGCTGTGGCTAGCTTTACTGCTGTATCAAGGTTTAATGTAGACTCGGCAAACAACCGTTGCTGAATATAGGAAAACGGCCCGTTGCTTTTCTTCAGGAACATCGTTGGCTTCAAAATATTGCTCCAAACGTTCAGTGTAAATATCCCATTTGTCGGCTTGGCCGCAAAATTCTTCAAAACGGTACTTCGTGCCCATGGTTAACGTTGGTTAGGCCTAACGTCAATGACGGACAACAGCTAACTTTATCATTAACTACAAAACCTTCCTTGAATTAAGTCCATTTCCCTCGTCGCCAAAATTGTCATGTTGCATACTTGGACGAACCATGCCAGGAATTAAGTTGCTTCTTATATATTTAATTCATTATAACCATTTCGTATGTACATATTTACAAGACGGCACATTTACACGTTACATGGTGGTTGCAAGCGGGCGAGAGCCCCAAGCCGACAAACGCTAGCTTCGATAGCATGACCGGAACCCACACTTCCGGTCGCACAGAATAAACGGTGCAACTCCAATACACCACATTATCCTTAACAGGCTTTCTTTGGTCATTGCTATAAGCACGGACTACTTCTTCCCCATTGTCTGTGGTTTAGAACTGTTGAGCGGCTTAAGACTTATGTTGTTCAGTATCTAGTTCTAACAACTTCTCACCAAAGAGATCTTCCGACTTGTGAATGGGAAGGAGGCTCAACTGGCTTAAAATGTCCACAGGGGTGTTGGTTGTAACGTTGCAGTGATCTTTGATTAATGGGTGACCTGCTAGATCCTGTTTTTCAGCGATGAGCTTTTTCAGGGCTGCAGCAGAAGACGAAAAAGCAATCTCAGCATGAGAGCATGTGCGAACACAACAGCGTAGGATTGCTTCAGCCTCTTCGGAGGAGGAGGTTGACATGGAAATAGAAGCTGGAATCTTTAATGTGGAGTTTGCTGCCATTGGCTGACCAGACTAAAGGTATTCTGCAGCCTAGAATGTCTCATAGTGTCTTTTCAAGGGGGCTCCCTTTTCCCGTGGAATGAAAGAAAAGCTTCCGAAGTTCCGGATCATGAGATGGAAAAGCGCTTCGATACAGACATAGGCTCTTCACCTTGGCGAAGCAGGCTCTCATGATTTAAAAGCTGTCGAAAAGCTACTTCTGAGTGAAGAATAATGATTAGAACTATCCTCTCTCTCCCCCATAGTTAACAAGTGGTTAACAAGGTATGAACACCTTGCAGAATTTAGAATCCTTAAGATTGCGGAAAACGGCCACCGAAAAGATTTCCCAGACCACGAAATCTGGCTGTTTTAGTCAACTATATTAGTTTTAACTGACTGTTTTGCTGCAAGCGGGAAAATCTTGTCTTCGTTCATTGTTATAAAGGTCATCGGAATCACTGAGTCGTCAAGGTAATCTGAGCCGTCTGTTCTGCCGAAGGAATGGGGGTCAAAATTAACTTTCTGTTGTGTGTCAACATGACGGCGCTTATGTTCGTACCGTTTCTGTTCATAATACGCGTTGTAACGTGAAAGTATTACTTTTATATTTCCATTGAGTGTAGATCAGCATTGCAAAGCGGGAGAAACCGAATTACGTCTAAGTGGCAAACTGTCGCTCTGATGATCTATTTGCAGGGCAAATTGGCGGCGCTTCGGACCGGTGACTGTGCTAGTGAGAAATATCTGGCGAGGATCGAGTTTGTCGTGTTTGTGGCAAACAGGCGATGTAATGTTTTTGGGCTTTGCTTGCTTCTCTTTATTAGCCCATGATAACTTTGGCAAATCGTTATGGAGTTGTTTGATTTAATTCTGTACCTCTGAACGAGGGTCTGGCTTTTTGGTTTTGTCATTGCCAAGTTTAGTGACATCCCCAACCTATCTGCGGTGCTTTCACTGCCTGAACTTCTTGGATAGCTAGAACCTTGTACATATGATTTAAACCTGTGTGACTTGGAATTGATATTGCTTTTTTGTTTACATTTATTCACTACAGCATGTTTGCCTTGCATGTCTAGCTCGATCGTTTCTGTTTGCCTTAATGCTGTCACTCACTCTTTGTTGTCAATGTTACCATTATGAGAAGGAGAGACAGCATTTTTCAATTTTTTATTTTTATTTTCGACTTGTCTGTTGTGTTGTTCGGGAGGTGTTCCTCGATTCAACATATGCAGTGGCTGTAGCATTTAACAATCGCAATTCCGAGGTCAGAAGTGAGGCACACGGGACGAACAGGCGACGTAACCCCTGAAAGCTTAGTCTTATGGCCGCGATAGGCCGAAAGGTTTATTGTTTTACTTGGTAACAGAAATTAATTAAACATGGTACGCTATTTACCAAAATTGTCCCTTGATTGTCACAAATCAAGGTGCGAATTTTCAGTGGTCTTTATCTTTTAGACAGATCTCCCACCTTCCTCAGGCACTTTCCCATGGGGTACTCTAGTTCACCATGCCTGGCGGAAATTGTGCTTCAGTTTCTAGATGCCCTCGTTTTGTCCTCTCACCCCGAACTTCGAGTGTGGACTAGATATACTGAAGATACCTTCACTGCGCTTCCCGAAGACCGTCTTGCACCTGTCAAGCATACCTTGAACAACTGGAGCAGCTGTCTTGAGTTTACGTCGGAGGTTGAGCAACGCGGATGCCTTCCTTTTCTAGACATTCTAGTCCATCGACGAGGCAACTCCGTTGTCTGGGAACCGTACACCAAGCCTACCCAGAGCACTAGGACGATTCCATTCCACTCCGGGCATCCCAAGTCACAACTCCTCGCTGTGCTCGATAACGAGATGGTACGGATCCAGTATCGAACGATGTCCAACGCAGATGCAACCAAGCACTTCCTCCAAGCCAAGGAGAAATTTCTCAATCTAGATTTTCCTGCCCACCTGATTAATAAGGCCATCGCTAAGGCTAGGAGATGGCGGGAAAACCAGTCTCCAGTCGTGTAATCCCCAGCGCCTTTCCAAGTTGTGTCCTATTGCCCCAAAAAGGGAGACCGTGTGAAGCGAATCCTCTCCCGTGGAGGTGTCCGGTGTTTTTTTGCAACCCCCCCGAATCTGAAATCACTGCTGCAACCAAAGAAGAAGCAGACCCACACCCCAGCTCCTTCGCCGACGCCTCCACCACTTCCAGATACTGGGCCACCGCACCCTCCTGCTGCTACCCCTTCTCCTCGAGGAACCTCTGCCAGGACCAAGGGAACTTTCTCTGGAGCTACGCGGGTCAACCACCGATACAACACTAGATCCCAGAGCAAGAACGTCGGTCCTATGATTCCACCGACTTGCCAGGAACTACACCTAACAACGGACACCACAACTGCCCCTCCTCCCCCCTCGGATGACCCCGAGGTTTTCTGCAGCCTCTCACAGAACAAAGCAGCGGTATATGCTATCCCGTGCTCGGACTGCGACGCCATCTATGTGGGCGAAACCAAACGTTGAATTAGCACCCGAGTTCGAGAACACATGAAGGCTGTGGAGAAACGGAAAGCCAAACGAAGTGCTGCTTACAACATCTCCAAAAATCACGAAATTGTTTGGAAGAGAACCACAATGCTTCTGAAATCTGACACACAGTCTGAGCCACATCTCTCATGAGCCACATCTCTCATGAACAACCAAGAAGCCTCACATTGCGATGTCAATCGGATTATTACACCAGAATTGACACAACGATTGAATTGCAAGTGGAAAGCGCTCCTCCCACCTATCTCTTCCCAAGCTCCACAGATGGAGCCACTGCTCGCCGCTTCTTATCCCTCCTCCTAAACCGGAAGCACAAACACGTGCGGGAAATTCAAAACAACTTTCCGTTTCTCCAAGTCAAAAGGTGTTCAACGCTCGAAGTTCCTGAGGAAGGTGGGAGGTCTGTCTAAAAGATAAAGACCACCGAAAATTCGCACCTTGATTTGTGATAATCAAGCGACAATTTTGGTAAATAGCGTACCATGTCTTATGACCGCGACCAGTCTTCGGCAACTTCTTTAATTCGTTTTGGAGTTTCTTGATATTTGCTTCAAGCTTTGAACATGGGTCAGACTTTTTTGTCTTAGAAATCTTTGTTGCTGAAACCTTATGTTCGGCGTTTTCTCTACCCAAAGGTTTGTTTTTAGGGCTAACTCATGATTAGTTTTCTTGGTCTCAAAAATTTTGGAATTATTTTTTGTTTTTCATTTTCACCAGCAACTCTGCCCTGCACTGCTGGCACCGGCCCATTCGCGTCCATTTGCCGCAGTACTGCCGCAGTACTGCCACAGACCCAATGTTGCTTTTTTAACGTTTGAAAGGGGAATTTATATTTACCTCAGCCGTCTTCACGGCAATAGCGCTTGAAGGAGCGTCGTTCACATCAACAGCCTCAATAGATGGCGCAGAGTTGGCAGTTCGCAGAGTTTTTTTTCCAAGGCAGTAAAATCTTCGGTGTTACATTTCCTTTTTTGGGCGATTACATTTCTACGCAGGAAATCGAATTTTAAATTCATGTCACCTTTCTTTCATGCAAGTTATGTTGTTTCATCGGAGATTCACCCAAAAGCAAGAAGACAGACGGTGACACAGTCGCATTCCCCGTGCCACCCAGGCTATATAGGCTTACCCGTTGGAGAAATGTTAGTGTGCTCTGCAATTGTCTCATAGGAAAAGGACACAACTGGAGCAGTAAATCCTTTGCTAAGCACTTTAAGTCTACAATCTAATGAAGTGATAGAGCTGTTAAAAGAACCAGACATTTGCGTAGCTAAATAGCGTTAGTCTTTCTTCTACGCAGATTTACGTTAAGTACGTAAAATTTTGCGATAGCCTTTTCATCGTGTAATTCGCAAATAGCACAAAGGGAATCACCAAAATTGCATGGCCTACAATTCTGAAAGCGAGGTGAAGATCGCGAGGGGTTTAATGCAGGAACACGACTGAAATTCAATAATAGCGATCAACATGTGGATCTTCTTGGTGTCCATAGTCAACTAACTTCAGGGCAACGTGACGACCCACATTAAAAGCAATGCACAGAGTTCGTATGTGCGTTTCGCAGAGATGCCCGAAACGAAGTGAAAAAAATGGCCGATATATCATTACAATGTACAATTGACAGCCCCTCCTAAAACAACACGAAGCTGGTTGGCTCTTTGCCTGTAAGAGATGCAAAACAGTATTTACATTTTTACAGTGCTGAGTGGCAACCAGAAGTTGCATTCGGGAGCATCAAGTTTTGGAGCTATACGTTTTGGTGAATATAAAAAGTTCGGATGAACAGATTTTAATTCTGTTTGGACCAGATTGTAGTGCATAATGAGATCTTCGATCGGAGAGAAGTTTCAAGAAAATCGGTTGAGCCAATTTAAACCTATTGCGAAACTAGTGTTCGTTTCGAAGAAAAAAAAACGACTGTTCTTTAGAGGTGATGTTAGTTCGAGAGGTTTTTCAAATTTCGACAGAAAATCACTGGGGATGAATTTTGAGGATCTGTTTCCGTAGGATTGCAGATTATGTTCTGGGCTATTAAGGCTTGAAAACAGGAATGGTTTTCGTTCATTATTCGTGGAGATCTTTCGGGAGGCCTAGCGCTAATGAGCGCTAAAAAAATAAAATGTTTGCTGCGAATTAACGAAGCTTCCCTCAGGTTTTGATCATTTGAGTTGAGGTATCCTCTCAAATTTGATTGAAGAGCAAGTCTTCGTTACACATGATCGACATTTCCGACATGCAGGATGCAAGTCTTTGGAGAATTTCTGACATGGGCGATGCGACGAACTGCAGGGGTGTGCGATACCAGGTTTTTCAATTCGATACCGATATTAATCTGAGTATCGGTATCACGATCTTTCAAGAAACAAAATCACACCTGAACCACCAGGAAGAACACAATTCACAGTTCTACTTGAATTTTCGGAGAAAATACCATTCTCCTTCTTCATAAAAACACGCACAACACGGAGGAAAAATAAGTTCTCACATCACCATTCGTAAACAAAAATTCGAAGGGACGCGCGTGGAAAAGCAGACCACTGATCTATATATCTTCGCTTCCAAGGAGATTCCACTTTTTGTCAAACTCTGCTGTGAGCTGATGGTGCACCAAGCCCTCAATACGGTTGTAAGATGGTCCCGTGGTCTTACAACCGTATTGAGGGCTTGGTGCACCATCAGCTCACAGCCGAGTTTGACTAAAAGTGGAATCTCCTTGGAAGAGAAGATATACAGATCAGTGGTCTGCTCCTCCACGCGCGTCCTTTCCAATTTTTGTTTACAAATGGTGATGTGAGAACTTATTTTTCCGTGTTGTGCATGTATTTTTGAAGAAGGAGAACAGTATTTTCTCCGAAAATTCAAGTAGAACTGTGAACTGTGTTCTTCGTGGTGGTTCAGGTGTGATTTTGTTTCTTGAAATGTCTTTGCAAAACCACTGTAATCGCCGTTTACCGGTTTTTGTTAAAGGTATCACAATACTTTCTCGATAGGCTACCGATACTTTTTCGATACCGATACTTACCAATACGTTTTTCGATACTGATACCTTTTTTAAAGAAAGCAGTAGGAATAAATAATTTCAAATGACTTCATCTGTAGCTTCCTTTATTCCTTCATAACAATTACTGTTCGCAGAAATATTTCAGATGACAATGTTGAGCTGAACTTGTTTGTTAGGTTAGAAAATGAACCTTAAAAGTGTTACAAAGCGCAATAGCTTTAATGAAAAAATTATTAATTTTAATTAGAGTATCCTTCAGACAACTGCTCGGCATAGAAATTTAAAAATAAACTCGGACTAGGCTACATGGAATTTACTTACATTTTTATGTATTTGACATAACAAGTAAAGCAATACAGAGAAAATTATAATATTATTAATTATTATTATATTATAATTATGTAATTATGAAACAAAGCATTAAATGGGTTGGTTTGTTTTTTTACTTTAATAGGATTTCTGGTTTTCTTCACTAACAGTGCATTTTTTAAATATACGTACATTTTATAAATTCATATTAAATTTATGTATGAAAATGTATATGAATTTAATATTTGTAATTCAATAACACAATCATCCAGTTTAATAAAAAAAAAAAATTCAATTAGAGTTCAAAACAAGATAGTTACATAGGATTGTAGCTACCAGGAGATATGCCTAATGCCTCGTGAAGCTAACATGCCTAAAGAGCTTTGCTTTCCGGATTTTTTTTTTAAATTTAGGTATACAAATATAAATAAAAATTGCACTGTTCAGTTTCACGATGGCTGCTCTTAGTTCATGTTGCACAAACGCTACTCAACAAGAGACCAGCAACATTATAATAATAAAGTCTTGGCTTCCATAAACAGTCAGCAATCAACTATAACGCATTCTGTTCCAGTAATCACCGTTCTTCTTGGGATATGATTTATTTGGTGCAGATTACTCTCACAATCCAAGAGTCAATAGGTAGGTGGCCCAACGTTATGCTGTTATTGTTGGGCTACTAAATGTTAGGCCTATCGGTCACAGATCTACAAACAATGATGTAAACTCTTTAAATTAATTTTCTGTTCTAAAACCTCTTCGATGCTCTCTTAATACTGCAGTATTTTTTAAGCAAACGATACTTTTCGATACCTTTGATACTACAGAAAAATCGATACCAAGTTTTGAATTTCGATACCACTACCGACACCAATAAAGTATCGAAATTCGATAGTATCGCACACCCCTGACGAACTGTCACATTCCACAAAAGAAACAAGGCTCCCGTATGCCCAAAATGAAAGCGGTTATATCGTAATAATATAGACGCGACGCCAGCGCTCCAGGTGGGAGACGGGTTAAACTCGGAGCATTGTTATTAACATGTTATTAGGGAGCTAAATTCGGAAAATTGAAAGCAAATTTCAAACAATTTAGCACATACTGAAGGTTAGTAGTTTGCAGATCGCGATGATGAAACAATTGAGTGAAACTGACGAAATTAAATTAAGTATCCGAACAAATAACGTAAGAAAGTACACGCTTTACTTACAGAAGGATCGAGTGATATTATCCTCACAGTATTGTCCACCATGCCAACAGCTAAAAATCTTGACCGCTGTTCTCCACTAGGGACGCTGGCCAGAGCCATACACACAACATCAGCCGACATCTCCTTTCTTTCTGTGTATTCGTTCAATTGCCCAGTCTGTGCAAATAACGGAACAATAATTAACATACCACCAATAAGAATGTTGGACCGAGTCTCATCACAAGCTGAAGATTTAAAATAAGGCATTTTATACATATATTGATGTAGAATTCAGTTAGGCTTGCGTTATAGGTCAAATATACTATCAAAAATTCTTGCCCGTTATTTTAATATTATTACCTTCAATTTTACCCTTAGGAGTTGGTATTAAATGACCGATTAAATGCTGGGACTGCATCGATATCAGAATCACAAGTATGGGTACTGCCAAGTACGCAATCTGGTGTCCCACCCAGGGCCTAAATTAGGTTTTATTACAAAATACTCACCTCCGTTAAATTCTAGCAGTTTGTTTTTGATTGACCGATTCTTGGTCTAGACAAAATGCTTGCTAGCACCTCATGCGCACCACACTGTGCAACAGCCCAGTAGGAACGTTGTTTGTTTGACCTGTATGAGGCTATCCCGGGCTTTGATCTGCCACAGAGGGGAGGGACGGGCGAACTAACGGAGGGTAGCATATTATAATAAAACCAAATTTAGCCCTGGTGAGGGGCACGTTTCAGTTTTTCTTTATAAATCCTACTTCAGTTAAATTCTACTAGAATTTGTCTGCACGGGAAGTGGGAACAAAGCATGACTCTCCCCGCTGTAGCTTCAAGTAGATCGTTGTCCGAAATAATAGCAGATATTCCCTTAAGGACATCCGGAAGCGCTGGCGATGTTTGTGGCGTCTTGTCCTCTGTAGAATCGTGGAATGGGCGAAGGGCATTGAAAGGTCGTCACTTGTGACGCAGGAGGCCGACGACTGCGAGACAGTGTGCTCCTGTGGGCCGAATGTCTCGATGGTCTTAGTGGGGCCATGACTTGTAGAAGGGCGACTGGTGACTGCAGCCGAACGATGTGTCGGTTGGATACGAGCAAAGTTCGTAACAGGCAGCGGTGCGGAAGATCGTTACCGCGTGATGAGGAATGAGCAATTTTTTTTAACATAAAAAGTGCGATGCACATGGAAGAACAAAGGTAGAACACTGACACTTGGGAAAGGAAGGTTGGGCTAAAGACCACTGTGTTGAAGTCTTGAGGAGCCGGGACCACAGCAGCGTTATTGGGCCGACGCTATGTGCGTTGTAGCACCAGGGGAGGTTGTAGAACTACTGGCAGTGTTTGCAGATGTTGTTTATCAAAGTTTTATCACTGAGCCAAACAGGAGAATTGATATGGCTTCGAGTACTCCGATTGTCTGAGTAACGAAGGGCGGGTCCAATAGGTGCCGGAGAGGTTCATGAAACTGTATGGTTGAATCAGATAATTTGTAGAGTGGAGCCGTTGTTGGAAGTGAACAAGAAGGATAACAGCACTGTGGGACTGGCTCCACAGCCTGACGAGGGCGGATGGACACAAAATTTAAATGGGCACATTAATAGAGGGCACGGAAACCCAGAGCTACTTCCTTAGCCAGGCGGCGACACGCGGTGCAAAATAATTCCCTCTTCGAGTTGTCAGAGCAGTGGGAGAAACCAGGAAATAGTTGGATGAAACTGGAAGCTTCGTCATATTCTCACACACTGTATGAACTGATATTTGCGAACGAACTGTTGGAGGAAGCTGTTAACCAAGAACGAATTATGTCTTGAACAGAATGGGAAGGTTGAGTGTCAGAACCTGTGGAAATTTTGTGTGATGACGGAAACGGACTGTGTATGGCGATACCTGGTGGCAAGGGGATTCCTGGGATACACACTCATGAGAAGACGGCGCAGCAGTGACCTGTGGTGAGTGAGAGTCGGGAGGAACCGGACGACTGATCCGAGGCACCGATGAGAAGAGGCCGTATGGGGACCAGAGCATCTTGGATTTGGCACCAAAGTGGTGTGGGAGGTAATGGTGAGAGGCAGCGAATCTCAAGTTTTCACGAAGATTACTTCAGTCTTTAGTGTGGTTGCCTTCGGGCCTTCAGGCACTACCATGGCGCTGGAGGCCCAATGGAAATCAACTACGGAGGAAAGGGTCGTATTGGCTGCACGAAGGTTGTTGTATTCTTCAGCAAAAGAGCGCGCCGTAACCAATAAGCGAGGATCAGGGTAGAGCTGCTGTCCCCATAAAACAGAGGCCCGTAAAACTTTTGAAAAGGGCAATGGGTGTCTGGTCGGAAATAAGCTTCCAAAGAGGACTGCACGGAGGGACGATTAGCGGGTGTTGCGGTGCTGACACGGTCTCGATCACTCGCGAGTGGGGCGACTATGGCTGGCGCAACCTAATGATGATCCAGCGAAGAAGCATGTTTAACCTTGTAAACAGGGCCACGGTTCTTCTTTGGTAAACTGGTAGTTTGTTTGCGTTTGTGTCAAGAGGTGGATGGCGAAGAGGAAGAATGTCCATTCGGGTGATGGGCAGCCGGGAGTTGAACAGGGGATCCTGAGGTGTTCGGACCGATTGGGCCAGCAAAGGCTTCTTGGCCTAAGTCCTCTTGCTATGTTCGGCCAATTGCCAAGATGAAGAAGCAGACTTGGAAAGTGAACCCGTGGCTGTCGCGGTCGCCGTGTCCAAACAGAGCTTTCTTACTGGCCCATTTCTGGGCCCTTAAGGCAGATCTAGCACGAGACCTTTGTTGCTGGTGTTTCAGGATTTCAAGCCATTTTTCCTTTGTATTGTTTTGCAGATGGCATACTTCTTAGTGTATCAGTCGCAACTGTGGAAGTATTGGCACACGAGATGTGGATCAAAGTGGGGACGTGGCACTAAGAATTCCGGGCAGCGGCATTGTTCCGGAATTTCAGCATGGGTGAAGTGAGGATTTGTTGTAGAGATTGGTCTATCTTGAGTATCCAAGTCGTCCGATGGATCTGGGGAACCATCCGGATCTGCAGGATCCATAGTTGAGAAACGTTTATTTTGGCACAACCAGTCCAAACGACGAAACGACCACAGTGAAACAATGGCGACTGTCGAAGCAGGACAGTAATTTCGCGATAAAAATTGTGACGCGAGGGAAATCCCGGGGAACCTCTAACGCTTTCTGTGGGGGGAGAGGGATAAAGGAAGAGGGGATAAAGAGACGGGGTGATGAAGGGACGCGTTCGTGTTAGGGGCAAGTGTTAGGGTAATGCCTTTGAAATCTGGTAGGAAAAAATCCCGTTAACTGGCAGAAAGGGCTTGTAGTTCACTTCAGCGGAGGCACGCGGCGAGAGCAACAAGAAACACAGTCTTCCTGGTGGGATGGCTAACACGTGAGGAGGCTAAAGGTTCATTGGGGGCAGCCATCAATGCAGTTAATACAATGGAAAGGTCCCAGTCGGGGAACTTCTTGGGGACACAAGGACGATCAAGTTGGAACGAGTAAATGAGAGATGAGATTTTGTAGTGTGTGAGGAGGTTAGTCTTCCGGCTGCTTTGAAGACCGCGTTCAAGGCTGACCTATAAACTAAGATGGTAGATCCTTTCAATCCCTCCTTAAATAAGGAGGTTAGGAAGCGGAGGAGGTCGGGCATAAGACGATGGACTGGACTGACCTGTTGTGCGATACACCAATGAAACCATCATTTCCAATACTGTCGTAAACTTTTGTAGTGGAGGATCGGACGGCTCGGGAAGCGATACGAGAGGCCTCGTCTTCAAGAATGCCTGTTGAGCGGAGGCGTCAGATGATAGTAGCCACCCGTGAAGGCGCAGCGACGGTAGGTTCGGGTGGTAAATTTGGCCTCGGCCTTGAGAGAGGTCTTGATGTGTTGGCAGTTGGCAAGGTGAGTCTATGAGAAGAGACAGGAGGGGCGGAAACCATGCTGCGGACGGCCAGTTCAGTGCAACTAGGAGGAATCGTCTCGCGCATTTGGCGATCTTGCGGAGGACGAGAGGAAGGAGGCGTGGGGGAGGAAACGCATATACATGGAGGTGGTTCCAATCGAGAGTAAGGGCATCCACTGCCCAGGCAACAGGATCCGGAAGCGGGCTGACAAACAAGGGTAGTTTGGTGTTGAACCTCGTGGCAAAGAGGTCCACCGCAGGACGTTGCCAGAGGGCAAAGAGAGCATGGCAAACGGAGAGATGGAGAGCCCACTCGCTGACTGGACGTTTCTTGCGAGAGAGGGAGTCGGCTATGACATTCAGGGATCCCGGAATATGGAGCGGTAGTAAGTGAATCTGGTTAGCGATGCAATATTGAAAGATCTCCGAGGTTATCTGGTGGAGGAAGGGGGAATGCGTCCCGCCGCCCTTGCAGAGGTATGCTACTGCCGTAGTGTTGTCGATGTGAATTTGCACCACTTTGCAGGATAGAAACTTCTGAAAATGGCGGAGACCGAGGAGGACTGCTCGGAGTTCGAGGTGGTTGATGTGTTCGGTCGCTTCCGGGGGCCACTGGCCGGTGGCTGTTAAATTGTTGACGCGAGGCATTCGTGAAAAGGTGGAGGTGCGGATAAGGTTCGTGGAGGGGAACTGATGTGGTGAGGTTCGTGACTTCCATCGACCAGAGGAAGGTTTGTAGTGGGAAGGATGGGTCTAGGTTCTGAGGAGGGAGCTTGGTGGCGATGGACGAGTCCCCCCCCCCCCCCCCCCATCGGAGCAAGCGGTAGTGATAGACGTCGTGCCATCCACCTCCTGTAAGACACTAGCTCTGCAAAGGATTCTATGGTTCCGATGGTGGAGACGAGTTCCTGAAAGGTGCGTTGGGGTAGACGCAGAAATTCCCTGGCTGACCGGAGGTGTGACGAGATTCATTCTGGCGATGGCATGACCGATCCCAGGCGGCGGTCGAAGGATACTCCTAGGAAGACAAATGCTTGAGCTGGTCGGAGGCGAGACTTTGGGAGGTTGATCTCTAAACCTAGGTGATGAAAAAGTGACACGGCGGAGGTTAGGTTTGCAGCCAAAACTCTCAAGCTTTGGTGAGGGAGGAGACAGTCGTTGAAAAAGGCATGAATGCGAATGCCTTGTTGGTGGAGGTACGGCAAAACTGGCCGGAGGACGGTAGTGAAGACTCGAGGGGCAGCATTGAGTCCGAACGAAGGCAGAGATATTAGTAGACGGTGTTGTCTAAGACGAAACGGAATAGGTGGCGGACAGAGGCATGAAGAGGGATGTGAAACGGTCCAATCGTTGAGCTGTAGTGACTCGCGGATGGAAGCCACTGTTTCCATCTGGAAATGTGGATTGGAAATAAAATGGTTGAGAGGTTTCAGATTGAAGATTAACCGGGATCCATCGTTTTTCTTTTCGCATAAAAAGATGTCACTGTAGAACCCTGGGGTGAACGGGGGTCGAACAACGTGAATTGCTTGCGTCTGAATGAGGGCTAGAATTTCTGAGCGAAGCAGTGGTGAGGGACGAGACCGACGTTCCCATGGAGGGTCGTCCACCGGAGGAAGGAAAGGAAACTTTGGCTTGAAACCGACGGAGACTATTAAACGAAGGACAGGATCGGTAGTGATCGATTACCAAGCTTTCATGTAGAACTGAAGGCGTCCCCCTACAGCTTGCGGGGGAGGCGGAATGTCAATAGGAATTGCAACTTTTGTGCTTAGAGGGAGCAACCCCGCTATGCCAGGTACAAGGAAGAACGCCAGAAGGATGGTAAATTCAGGGTTTATTCCAGGGCCACGCGGTGTCCTCAGGAGACGTTGTCCAATGGTTCAAGGATGCTCTGATCAGGGCTACTAGCAGAGTGGCACACTTCAGGAAGTTCTTAGCTGGTGAGGGACTAGCTTCCAGAGTGAGGCTGAAGGGGGCTGCAAGGCCTTAAGTACCTAGAGTTGCAGCCAGTACCTGCCACTGGTGGTGTAAGGTACATCCTGTACTATATCCTGGTATCCCATGATCCATCTCTGCTAGCAGCTACCTCTAGGGGCAGGCAAGGCCAGAGCCATCCAGACCACTGATCTTCAGGGACTAGACCATACATCAAAGTACATAGCATTACTGGAGTACATCAATAAAGATACAGAGTATACAGAATAGATAGCATGGAGCCATAGCATCAAGGTAAGGAGGCCCACTAAGGCCCTAGCTTAAAGAGTACGAGGAAGCTGTGGAAACCGTCGTTGCAAGGGGCGGCCCGAACCGGAAAATGATCGGCCGCGACCCTGGTGTCTGCCTGGAAAGGGCGAGGCTGAACGAGGAGCCGGAGGCGGAGGGCGCTCGGAAGGCTTGGAGTTGGACGATTCCGGAGGAGCGTCTGTTCGCGGGACGGATTGATGACGTCGAGACGTGCGAGATCAACTGAAGCGAGGCTTGTGAGAAATATCCAAATGTGGAGCCGCCTTGGGGATGACACCCCGGAAGAGGCACTCTGCCCGTGAATCGGCTGATTCCGGAGGAGGTGGCGAGTGGAGGCATGGAGGTCGGGTGCAGTGTTAAGCGCAACCTCCCGAAGTAGTAGCGTAGAGTTAAAGAGAGCCCTGGTGAACCAGTTCATCGCGTGGTAGGTGGCGAAGCAGCTTTTGCGAAAAACTTGATTGATTAGAAAGTTAAGTTGTCGAGTGTCCTCCGGACGGTCGGTATATAATCGTTCACGTAACGCGTTAGCGGCGGTACTGAGCACGTCCGCCTGTGAGGATGTTCTAAGGCCGAGGCGGAGGATGCGATCGTTATCGCGGAGGACGAAGACCGAGATGGTTGCTCGTCGGGGAAGGTAGAGCGATGAGCCGAAGTCCAATTTTGTATCGGCTGTCAGAAATTTAGATTGGGAGTAGGTGTCAAAGTTCCGAGGGTTACCGGTGCCATCACCAATTGGACGGAAGAAATAATTCTCCCGGCCGGGGGAAGGGTGTTCCTTATCTAGTTCCAAGGGAGAGCCGTTGCCTAACAAAATTCCGCCGTTGCGGAGGAGGGTGGTTAGAAGAGTTGTTTACTGGCCAAGTAATGGAGGTTGAAGAGGCGAATGGTCCCGAAGACCAACCCGTATCCTGCGGCCAAGCCCCTTAGGCCTTGCGCCACAGAGTCCTATCGTTTCAGTGCGTAGAGAAAATTGTGTAACACCAGATCTGTAGCCTAGTTTGTAGAGCTACGTTGGCTGATTATAAAAAGAACATTTTGCCGGCCCCCATCCTGGCCGGCTAAAAATGGTTTCTTTTTGCCTAAAACATACTTAACCTGGTAATTTTAGCATTACATTCCTCGAATGTGATATTCCCCTGGAGGTTTCTTCCGGTTTGTAGACGCCTGCTTGCATATCCCACCGCGCATGCGTGGCACGGTCCTCCCAATAAAAGCGACAGCGCGCACGCTATCGGCATTCATTTTACTCTCAATGTGTCAGGCGGTGACTCGAGAGGGGAGGCAGGGCGGGAGTAAGGTTAAGTATATTTTAGGCAAAAAGAAACCATTTTTAGCCGACCAGGCTGGGGGCCGGCAAAATGTTCTTTCTTTATTGCCAAAACAACTTAACCTGGTAATTTTAGCATTACCAGTGTTGACCTTGTCAAAGTTGGTGGTGGGCACCGTCTGACCGAGCGCCCCGGGATGCAAGCAGGCTTTCCCCCATGAATTCTTTATCTGCAAGAGAAAAATTGGCACTTTATTCAGAACAATTGGACTCGACAGGAATTTGGTCTCTTTCGTGGGAAATGGTGTCCCTGAAAAGGACCGTTGTTTGAGGGTCTTGCTTCTGGCTGGATGGAACTTGCTTCCCTCATGCTTCTGTTTCGTTCTGAGTGCTTAAGGGGGGTTAGACCACGGTTCTGGCTATGACGATTGGTCCCAGCCGAAGTAGTCCGGATTCGTCCTTCGTCATGTCATCCAGGCAGTGAGACGTGAAGGTTGATTGGTGGCGCTGCGATGCTGCTGCCAGGATTTCATCAATCGGGGTGGCGTTGTGGTGGGCCCAAGATGTGGATATAGCACTCATTTCGTGTGCCGTCACTCTCATGCTCAATTCATGCTTGTTTAAGGTGCTGTGGTCGGTGCTTTCCCCCCCCCTTTTTTTTTTTTTGATGCAGTAGCTTCCGATACTTTGTGTGCCAGGGACGTTGTCGTTTGGGGTGAGAAGCCCCATGGAGAAGACGGTGACAGCGGCGGTTGATGTAGGGACGTCGGACGAAAGTCGTATTTTATTATCAATACGATTTCCCGGTTGGTGGTCAATTCTTGCCAGGCAGGGGAATAATGGCGTAATCTGGCTCCGACAGGGAGACCAGTTAGGCACAAGGCTTCATTGTGGTTTTTGCGGTAGATGCTCCTGTCCCCGGGAGATGAGACTCGGCTCCTTCGGTTGGGGGTGGCAGTGTGCTTCTGATGGGAGCATTGAGCGTCAGTCCGAAACGGTTGTTGCTTTCGCTGCTGGTAGGCGGCAGTGTCGTTCGGACGGAAGGGGGTTGATCACACCGTAGTTTTGTGCCAATCATCCTGGGGACGGAGGTTGGCTTGTCTATTCTTCAGGAACGGGCGGATTGAAGTCATGGCTTGCTTTTGCGGCTTCGGTTTTCTCGAAACGTCAAGGTGAGGAGCAAGTGTCGGGATTATCCACGGAAGAGTGTTTCAGACTCACGGACTGGTTGATTTCAAAGTCCGTGTCGTTTGTAGACGTTTAGGTTGTTTGTGGATGACAGGGCAATGTCGAGGAGGAGAAGGGTGTTGTTGAACAGCGGTCTCGGTGAGTAGCAAAGTTAGCTTTTTTTTGGGGGGGGGGGGGGAAGAGCTGAGGAATCAGGGACGTGAGGAGTCAGGGAACCTTGAACTTATCTGTAGTGACGTCGGATGACAGCTTTTCACGTAGGGCGTCAATGGCCGTGTGGAGAACGTCTGCTTGAGAGGCCACGCGTAGGCTTAGTCGAAGGCACTAGTCTTTATCGTACAGTATAAAAGTTGGGACGTCAGCTTTCTTGGGTGTCGACAACGAGGTCCAATAATTCATCTTGTTGCTGTAATCAAACTCGTACTCCGGGTAGGTGTTGTCAAAGTTCAGGGGGGGGGGGGCTAGTGCCGCCGTCTCCACTCGATCGGATGAAGCTGTTATCGCGGCCGGGGCACGGCGTAGCGGAAGAGACATGTTAGGAGGAGTGTCGTTAATTGACCCAGTGGATTTATCTGGGGTGTCGTCTGGGAACCTGGTGCGCTTCTCGGCAGCAGGGGCGGGCGACTGGGAGTGACGCGACGACAGTGTGTCGTCCGATATGCGCTTGGGTGCCGTGGCCGGGGGTAGAAGAATCGGCACACCCGTGCCCTTCATGGCTTGATTTGGACGCGACCCAGTCCTGGGAACGGGCCTTTCGTACCGAAGATGTGTGACAGGGAGGAGGCGGCATCGGTTGACTTGCAGGTGACGGACGGTGTCACGTACGATTCCCCGAACGACACTTCGGCTGAAGTCTGGGACAGTCTGCTCGACAGATTTTTTTTTTTTTTTTTTTTTTTAAAAGAGCTGTGAGCGACAGGGTGGATTCATCTGGGGTGTCATCCGGGAACCTGATGTGCTTATCGGCAGCGGGGGCGGGCGACAGAGGGTGACGCGACGACTGTGTGTCGTCCAGCTTGCGCATGGATGCCGTAGCCAGGGGAGAAGAAGCAGCACGTCTGTGCCCTTTGTGGTTTGGCGTGGACGAGCCCTGCGTACCGATCACGTGCAGGAAGGAGGCGGCATCGGATTGACTTGTAGGTGGTGGACGGTTATGTGCGATTTCCAGTACGATACTGCGGCTGATGTCGAGGCCTTTCCGGGAGGAATTGGACGACAGGTCGAGTGGCGTGCTCCGGTCCGAGGAGGGGGCGAGTGTCGCACGGTGGCGGTTCCGTTTGGCGGCCCGGTAAGGGTCTGGTGCGGGGAAAAAGGGAGATTTAGGCGATGAGACAGCAGGAGCGGGTGTAACATTGGGTAGGTGGCGTGCAGGCTGGGTCGTAAGCGGTGTGCAGCAGCAAGAGATGGAGACGCCCTACGACTTGATTGTTAACTCAGGGCATGGGTTTTTTTTTTTTTAAACCATGCCGAGACGAGCAGTAGTTAGGACAGCAGCCGGTGATTTGAATTCCGCTTCAGACACGGGATTAGCCATGGACGAGACAAGAAGTAGGAAATGTACATGGTTCCCAACTCGGCTCAAGGCGTGGGTTTAGGCCACGGATAAGACGAGCAGTAGTGTGGGCAGCAACTGAAGTCTTGATTATCGCTCGGACGTGGGGCCAGTCACAGTCGAGACAAACAGAGTGTAAACGGCTTCCTTCTTGGTTCACTCGAAAAGTGGGTTCAGGCCACGAATGAGACGAACAGTGGTGTACAGCAACAAGCGACTTGATTTTCACTCAAGACGTGGGGTCAGCCACGGTCGATACAAGCAGCAGTGGTGTGATGACCTCCGTCTTGGTTCACTCAAAACGTGGGTTCAAGCCAGGATGAGACGAGCAGCAGCGGACAGCAACCGGTGACTTGATTTTCACTCGAAACGTGGGGCTAGCCACGGTGGAGACAAGCAGCAAGAGGTGGAGATGCCTTACGACTTGGTTCACTCAAAACGTGGGTTCAAGCCACGATTGAGACGAGCAGCAGTGGTCAGCAACAGGTGACTTGATTTTGCCTCGAGACGTGGGGCTAGCCACGGTCGAGACAAGCAGCAAGAGGTGGAAACGCCTTCCGTCTTGGTTCACTCAAAACGTGGGTTTCAAGCCACGATTGAGACGAGCAGCAGTGGGCAGCCACAAGTGACTTGATTTTCACTCGAGACGTGGGGCTAGCCACGGTCGAGACAAACAGAAAATGGTGTGACCGCTTCCGTCTTGGTTCACTCTAAACGTGGGTTCTAGCCACGATTGAGACGAGCAGCAGTGGACAGCAACAGGTGACTTGATTTTCACTCGAGATGAGGGGTTAGCCACGGTCGAGACAAGTAGTAAGAGGTGCAAACAGCTTGCGTCTTGGTTCACTCAAAACGTGGGATCTAGCCACGATCGAGACGAGCAGTAGTGGACAGCGACAGGTGACTTTATTTTCACTCGAGACGTGGGGTTAGCTACAGTCGAGACTAGCAGCAAATGGTGTAAACGGCTTTCGTTTTGGGTCACTCGAAACGTGGGTTTTAGCCACGATTGAAACGAGCAGAAGGGTCTTGAATCTTGATCCCGTCGATAGCATCGGCGAGGCGTGTGGTGGTCGGCGATAGGCCGCGCGTTCTTCGAGCGACAGAGGCGAGTCGTCGGTTGTGTCGTTCGGTAGTGGCATCTGGCATCAGAGTGGGCTTGGACGGGAAGCAGTTCGGGACCGTCTGCTCGACGTCCTTAAAATAGCTGCGAGCGACAGGGTGGCTTCGTCAGGGATTGTCGTCCGGGAACCTGATGCGTTTCACGGCAGTAGGAGCGGGCGACAGCGGGTGGTGCGATGACATTGTGTCGTCCGGCTTGCGCTTGGGTGCCGAGGCCGGCGAAGGGGAAGCGGCACGCCTGTGCCCTTCGTGGTTAGAGGTGGATGCGACCCAATCCTGGGTGCGGGCCTTTCGCACCGAAGACGTGCAGGAGGGAGGCGGCATCGGGTTGACCTGTAGGTGGCGGACAGTGTCGTTTACAATTTCTCGTACGACACTGCGACTGACGCTTAGGCCTATCCGTGGAGTTGGACGACGGGTCGAGCGGCAAGTCTCGTTTCGGAGAATGGGCGAGTGTCGCCCGGCGGAGATTGCGCTCGGTGGCCCGGGAGGAGTCTCTGGCGACTTGAAGGTCTTGTCGAAACGACGACAGATCCAGTGAGCGAGGAGCGGCGAGCGCTGGCCCGGGAAGAGCAGAGAGTCAGGCGATGCGACAGCAGGCATGGCATCGGCGGGTGTCGTGCGGGAAGGGGGGCTTCTAAGCGTTGTCATCTTCGGGAAGAATCCAATTTTTCCAAACGACAGTCGGGGAACCGGGGAGCGAGGTGGCTATGGAGACACCTCTGGAGGAAAATGAATGCCGATAGCGTGCGCGCTGTCGCTTTTATTGGGAGTACCGCGCCACGCATGCGCGGTGGGATATGCAAGCAGGCGTCTACAAACCGGAAGAAACCTCCAGGGGAATATCACATTCGAGGAATGTAATGCTAAAATTACCAGGTTAAGTTGTTTTGGCAATAAAGAAATCTAATTATCTGGAAACCGAAGTTGTTTGTTTACGAATAGCTACAGAAGTACGGTGGAACTCTTTTACAAACTGCACATGAACTCGACACCTGTGAACTTAGGCCTATTAGCCAATCAGCGTTCGCGAAGAGCAAGCAGGTCCGACTTACTCAAGGTCAGGCAAGACAGCTCCGCAAATAGATGGCTGCGCTCATGCCGTGACAATGCCACTGATGTTTTTAAATTCGTTTGATTTTTTCCTCATGCTATTGTTTAAGCATGATATCAGAGAGCACACAGCCGGTGTAATGTGCGTTGCATATTGTGATTGTTAAGGAGAATAATTATTAAACAGTCGGGCGAATGACAACAGCCAGCAACGCTTCGTTGGCAAAAAATAAAAAAAACCGAAACCTGCCCGGAAAGGGCTGCTTGGAATACCTATACATTTTCATGAATCCATGTTACGACACGTTTCCTTACTTAATTATTTGTTCTTATAATCTGTTGGCTGCGATTGTGTACAAATTGTAGCAATATAGCCTACGGTTTGTCCCGTCCAATTAAAGTAATTAAACGTTAAAAAAGGTCCCTAGGTAATAAACTTGATTGGTCTTGAAGTTATGCGATATGTTCCCAGTGGCACACTCATGGGGGGGCATTCTAGTAAAGTATGGTAAAAGTAAACGTAAAACCTTTTAAACTTTTTTAAAGGCCCTAAAGCTTCTGGAAATAAGCTGTTTTCAGGGAGAAAAACCCGACAACACTCCCTCCCCAGACCTGTTAACTGAATTTCTCGGACCAAACTTTGTCCACCACCACCCCTCTCCCTTCAACAAAATTTTGTTTGTGCCATTGTTTTCTCCCAATGGGGTTATTTTGTGTATGTCTTATAAAGTTGTGAATTAAGACGGTTACAATGTAGCCTACAGCTAAGGTATTTTCGTAAATACATTGTATCTAAAGTTTATCTTTTTAGGTCATGTTAATGAATTATCAATGCACTTGCTCTTTTCTTTGCCATACCTATAGAAATTGTCCTTTCTTAGAAAAAATTATTTACCGTACTTGAAACTGTCCTCTTTACCTAGCAGATATCAAATTTTTCTTTCTTAAAAAAAAATGTTTCTATTTGATCATGTCCATTTGTTTCAAAACAAATACTCGTACGAAAGGTCCTAAAGACTTAAAAAAAATAATAATTGCTTCTTTCTTAACCCATGCTTTCTAATGCAAAGCTTTTACCATTGGTTGTAGGCTATACTTGCAAAGCATAGAGTTGGAAGACTGAACAATAGCCTCGCAACTATAAAGCAAGATTTAAAGGCTGAGTGTCTTTTTAATGTCGGTCTATACAATTTTACAATTGCTAAAGTTGGCTAGAATAACAAAATTTAAATGCCACGGCACATTTTTTGGCGGAGTGCTGCCTGTGCTTGGTAAGGAACTTCCACTGGTCTTTGGTTTTCTCATGTATATGAAACTAAACACACCGTCTAATATCAAAACACACCGTCCAATATCAAAACACACCGTCCAATATCAACATACAGATGACACTGCAACAGAGTGAAACCATTTTTGTAAAGGTGAAATCAATTCGTGAATTTGCTTTTTTTCGATTTTGCCTGTTTTCAGACCACTAACCAGGGTAGTAAACCAAGAATATAAGGGAAGCGCCACTAGCGACCCTAGGAAGGATTAGGTAAACTAATCTTATGAAGATTTATAACGGGGTGAGTTTTAAATTGCATCGGGCATTAAATAGCCAAATCAAAGTGATTTAAGCACATACTGAAGGTTAGTATTTTGCAGATAGTAAGAAACAGCATCCTATGTACGTTCTTTGTGGGTCGAATGCGACCAAGTAGTTGCGGATGTGGTAAGTACCGGGTCCCTAAAACGTAGGAAGGGGACGGGCAATATTGCTGCTGCCGGAATGAACCAAGGTGCTGATCTTGTGAATGTAGCCGACGATCCAGCAGATGAGGACCGTGGCACCGAAGTAGAACGAGCAGAAGCCATCGTTGGGCAACCAGGACGTAGTCCACGGAAGACGTTGAGTGGACGAAAAGTGGTTCGTCGCGGGGACTGAGACAAGCAGAAAGTCGCATGGAAAAGGCGCCAGTAATGGTCAACCGGAAGAGAAGACTCCGTCAATAAGGTAGAGGACCGTCGTAACAACGACCGTTGCTTGACTGGTTTGGAGTATATCGGTTGCCCCATACGACGAGGCTGTGCTGCTTGTTAAAGTCTTGGTGGACGTGGGGCTCTCGTCAAGGAAGGAAGTTGGTTGACCGAGGCGGCGGCAAGCACCAGTCGTCGTGACGGACCAGGACTTTGAGGGGCGCACGATCGATGCGACCGAGCTCGTTGAAGACGGTAGCACAAATGGAGAAGTGGGCGCAGCATCGGAATGTTGTGGATTCGCCCTATCACTGCCTGCGGGGCCTACCATTTTAACTTTATATCAAAATCTATGTGGCATTCGGGACGCCTATTTAACTTGGCTGCCAACGTCTGTTTTACGAACAGACACTATTTTTGCAGTAGCCTACGCATGCTAACTTAAGATTTTTCAGAAATCAACACAAGTTAAGCATAGTCTCAATTTATTCAAAAAACACGAGAATTTTAACTGGTTAAAATTGGTTTTTACTATCATAAAAATACTTACCTTCAGTACTCTCGCTAAATTGGCATAATTTTGCTTTTCCCACGCTCAAAAAAAATAAAATCTTACATTTTATTGAATTCAACGCCAGTTGCACTTTTCCCCCGCTAGGCGCGCCGCTCAGCCATCTGCTGCAGCTGCCTGCCTCCCGTGGGGAAACCCCCATTCGCTTTTGAACCTTTCTTGCTCAGTAATCGGGGAGGCGGGCGGGTGTGTACTAAAGGTAAGTATTTTTATAATATTAAAAACCAATTTTAACCTGTTAAAATTCTCGTTTCTTACTATCTGCAAAATACTTCCCTTCAGTACTCTCGCTGACTTTGTCGCACCGGCGGTGGGACACTGATCAAAAAGGTTCAACCATTGAAAACTATTAAACCATAAATTTCTTACCTTCTCTTTTTCTACGCCCGTCTTCCACCTCCTTTGAAGTTTCTGCCCAGTCCACTGGCATGTCTTCCCAGTGTCCTGCTGTTTCATTGACAATGTTCCATTTTTTTGGTTACTGAGTCTTCTTATCCTCAGTCCCTTAATTATTCCCACGAGTTTAATTTCTTTCTCTAGATCCACTTGAGTTCCTTAGCTTTCCACCTGTGTGTTTCCACTGTGCACTCTTGTCATGTCTATTGCGCCCCGGCTATGACATGTTGTGCTACTATTTCTGCCCCTTATTCCCCGCTTGTGTCTCTCAAATAGTGTTTTATGAATGTGGTCTTGTTTCCATTTACACGCGGCTACCACTTCGTCTAGGGGTGTACCCCTGCCGTACGCCCAGGATGCTGAGAGGGCTCTTAGCTCGTGCGCCCTCACTTCCTGTGGCCCTCACTTAGCTCGTGCGCCCTCACTTCCCTGGCCGCTGTAATCATTGATCCTAACGATCCTTCCGGATATATGGATGCCGAATCGTCCGGGAAACCGTCAAGGTCCGATGTAGAATCTGTCGTGACGCTCACTAAGTCCTTAACAAAAATCGGTACGTCTGGATTTTTTGCCATGCCTGCCAAACGTTGATCAAGGCTAGTCTTCCCTTCTTTTTTCTTCTTAATCTGTGCTTTCTTTTGGTCGGAATGACGCCAAATGTAAAGAATTCTTTTAACCGAATCTTCCTTATGTACTTCACAAATATCGCATATTTCCTCGACAAAGTTGCACTTCCGACATCTTCTACACAGAGGGTGCAGATCTCGTGGCGTTTTCTGGCAAGTGCAGGATGGGTACGCTCCATTTTCCAAAATCTCGTTCACATTGTCTGCCTCTTCATTGCCCGTTTCAAAATCATTATCTTTTTCCACTCTTGAGCTGGGACGCACGATCGACCACTGTCGACTCGTGCTCAAAAGCGAATGGGGTTTTCCCCACGGGAGGCAGGCAGCTGCAGCAGATGGCTGAGCGGCGCGCCTAGCGGGGAAAAAGTGCAACTGGCGTTGAATTCAATAAAATGTAAAATTTTATTTTTTTTGAGCATGGGAAAAGCAAAATTATGCGAATTTAGCGAGAGTACGGAAGGGAAGTATTTGGCAGATAGTAAGAATCGTAAGTTACAAAATGCAGCAAAAATAGCAAACTCGGTCAAAAATAGAATAAGACAAACCCAGCAAAATTTGAAGTAACTATTTCAAAGGAACCATCCAAGATTTGACTACAAAAATAATGGTATATTCCATTATTAAAAGGTTAGAAAAATCCAAAGGATCTCAAGACCTCTTCAGGGTTCGCACGGCTTCACAAATGCTAAATTTAAAACTTTTTAAGCCTTTTTAATATGTAGCACACTGAAATTTAAGGCTAAATTTTAAATTGCGTTGTAAAATCATATTTGTATTAATCTATGCGATTTTTTTTACAGTCAGTTATAAATCAGTAACTAATAACTTTAATATTTTAATAAATTAGGCTAGCAAAATAGATTTTTAAATACTTCTTTGAAGGTCACGTAAATCACATGTTTTAATTAGGTGTTGTTCCATGTTAGTGTTTCGTGTTTGCGGGATAGGCTAGATCCTTAAAATAATGTCAAAGTCAACCTAGTTAAGTTTGCAATTTTGTTTTAATATTACGGGGCAATTTTGGATGGGGCATTTGAAAGACCATTGACCGCCCCGAACGTGTAACTATCACTTAAAGACTGTCGCTAAACATTTCTAGGGGAGGCAGCATTACTCACTTTATCCCCCCCCCCCCCCACGCTAAATATATTTTCGCTAATCCATAAGTGAAACTTCGACGTCGTCAAACCAGTTTCAAAACAGGAGAGGTAGTCACTTCACTTCCCTGCATCCAAATTAAAAAAAACTCCATCCAGATACTCCCTCCAGTTAAACAGTCACTAATTAGTTCAATAATTATGTGATATTGACTGTGCATACTACAACACAAGTTTCCTAATTTCTAAACGAACTTGCCGATCGTTTTGCAAAGCTAGATTTGCTGAAGTTAGGATTTTAGTGTCCACTCACTTTTAAGAAAATAAACAAAATTTAAACCTATGTGCCAATAAAAACTGCCAGCAGTTGTAAGTTACTTATGGCTTTATTCGAATGGTATAGAATTTAAAGTGAAGATTTTTGAAGTACTAAGTACAGTACTGCATATTTACAACGAATTTGTTACCAGTGCATTAGAATACTAGTTCAGCATCAGCACTGGCCAGAAAAAAGCACGATGCCAACCAAAATATGCATTGGCTGTTGGACCAATTTCCGCATTTAAAAAAAAATAGTCGATAAAAGCAAGTTACAAATGAATATTCCATTTTTTTTTAAAGTAAAAACTACCTCTACTATCCAAATTAATTGTGACGATGGGGGTTCTGCAAAATCTGCCAAAACTCTTAATTTTGACGCTTTCCCAAGTGACCGGACATTAGTCCATTATGCCGGTGAGGGAGGTGAGGAGGGAAAGCTAAAAATAGACTCCACTAAGGTAGCATTGTGACAGACGGGCTCAGAGCTACGATGCAACCCAGCAGCCGACAGAAAATTCTTAATTACGCGATAATTGAAGTTTAATAGCATAGCCAACAAATAAGTTTATTAATTATAGTACGTACACAATGACATTTAAACGCAGTAAACTCTATGAATCCCAGACTTTTTAAGATTAATCTACGACATTGCTGAAATCCCAGACTTTTTAAGGCCTTAAATTTAGTCCTTTACAATCAAGACTTTTTAAGGAATTTAAGACTTGTGCGAACCCTGCTCTTGGTCTAAAGAACAACACTGAAATGTTTATACAAACATTTTTGAACTACCAAAACCACACGGAGGTTTAGGTTAAATGTTACTTAATATTTATCCATTTAAAACTTGGGGCGGATTAAATAAAAGTAACAGCATTTAGATTTTTAAGGAATCCTAATCTTACATTACCGGGTGCTCACTATCCACTAGTTTTTCGGACTTAGTTTCAAGATGTTGCCCTATCAGTAAAATTACTCCCATCTTGGCTAGTTTACTTTACTTACGTGCCAAAATAAAGGAGGGACCCCATTCTAAAACATGGCGGAATTAATACCTTTTAAAATTAATTCATTATTTTAAAAGTATTTCATAACCCTAACTAAAAGTTTTAGGTTACCTGTGTCTAGCAGTAGACAATACTATACATCGTCGCTGCTTCCTAGGCCTGGCCTTCCTAACTTCTAGGCTTGGGTTCACCCAGCCTGTCACTGCTCTAAGTGGTACCTCACCTCGTCCGTGGGTGGTATATATAGACATGCAACCGCGGACCTGTAGAAGAGCAATTAGGGCCTACATGCCCAACAAGAAGGGTCAGGATTGACATGCCAAAATCTAAAACACAAGCGCCGATTGGTTGTGGTGCTCCACGACCAAAACTCTGTCCCAATGTGCAGCCATGCTAATCAATCGCTTCTGATTTAAATTAAATGCTTCAGATACTAAATAATAAAAATCATATTCTAAACCCTGGCTAAGAGAGCTACATTCGGGTGTTTACAGAATTTAAATAGAGTCAAAATTCACAAAGAAATCGCGACATGAATTTCGCTAACTATGGCAATGACTGCCATCTTGGAAAGTCGTTACGACGCGGTTTTGCGCTATGAAATTTCGACTTTGACCAACTGAATCTCTATGATGGTTCCATTGATTTACACATGTGACCCACCAAAAGAAAGCTTAGAGTATCAGCAAGACTCGTACTAAATAAAAAAAAAAATACGATTCAACATTTTTTAATAAGAATTTTTGCCCACACACTTTCGTGACAGCAAACGGAGACAAGCTCCGGCATTTTTCCATGCGGAGCTATACAGTAAAAAGGTTCGTAGTTTACAGTAATCAACTTTGCATATATAAAATACAGTGGCATGCAATTACAGGCAAAGCAACAATATTTTATTGGATTAAAACTACCTTAGTTTAGGCCACGAATTGGCCAGATACGACCATCAACATTTTGGGAAGACTGGGTCCAGGCAGATTAATCCCAACATACAATTAAATGAGTGATTTAAATCTTATGTTGTTTTTCAGGAGGAACTAAACAGTCCCAAGGAAAAAATAAATAAACATTCATTTTTGGGGGTATTTTAAAAGCAGTTAAACTCCAGCACCATTACTACTGGCAGAAAACTCCACATAGGCCTATACAGGCTTATGATGTAGGCTAGTAAAATAACATTGCTAAACAGCAATCTGAAAACATGCATTAAATCAAAGTCCCTGCTGCTCAAGAGCCAGCAAGTTTACTCGTAACCTTATTTAAAGGCAAAACCCCAGAGTTTAAACAACCACCTTGCCCCAAAGGGGTGGGGGATAAAAATGAGTTTAAAAGTGGCCACTCCTACACAGGAAACCCCGCCAACAGACGAGTCGACAATAGCAATAACCGGCGAGTCCATTGATGCAAAAGTAATTCGAATCAACAGATTGTAGCCAAGGGCCCAAAACTCTGGGCCCAGCGCAGTCAGGTCGTAGTTATGGTCCAATGCTAGGAGAGCGAAAACGAGAAACCACGCGTGGTGGATCCCTAGGAAGAAAAATGAAGCATGGTCCAGATCGGACGCTTTTATCGGGGGCCTGTGCCACACATGCTCAGAAGGTAAAGCAGGCTGGCAGGGAAGCCAACAAGTTTTGCTAGGGTTTGAGCACACCAAGGGAGGGAAATTACATATAAGGCAGGTAATTTAAGTTTTCGTCAGCTATAGAAAGTAGCTACCTGCACGAGTCGTTACTACGGTAAAAAAAGAGTGCAGAAAAAGGCCAATTAGACGCATGTAACGCAGGCCTAACTCATAAGACTCGCACAGTATGGTGTATTTTTTTTTCACGTACTAAACTTTATAACGAAAATTTTACTTTTATATTTTACGTTATAACAAAATAAAAAAGCCCCCCAAATTTCGTTATAGTGAGCTTTGACTGTACCAACGATAATAAAACAGAAAAGAACACAAATTGCTAGAATAAAAAAATATACGGGAGGTGGGTGTTTCAGAAATAAAAACTGAAATACTGCATACTTACAGGGTCCATTTCGAAGTAAACCAGTTCACCACCTGTTAACGCAATGACCACTTGACGCTGGTTGACGGCACATTTCATAATAATCTTTTTACCTGGAGTCTTCCATTCATTAACTCGTTTGTCAGCACGAATATGTCGAATTCCATCAGGGTAGATCTGTGCAAACGATTGAAAGAAGAAATTTTCACATTAATGTCTTTTTCCAAATGATGAGTTCATCAAGGGACGGAGGATATTTTTGCTAACAAAATTCCTTAGATAACATAAGAAAGAGTAGGACGAGACCAGGAAATCATGCTAAAATTTACAAGGTTCATACTAATATCAGAAAATGAATATCCCTGACTATCCCTGATTTTTCCTGACTTACACTCCTTCAAATATCCCTGACCAAAACACTTGTTTTTAAAAATGTTTTACTCACGCAGTCAACTGCAGTGCTCCCACACAAAAGCACAATTTTTTTTTTAACTTTGTGACAATTTTAGGGGGTTGGTGGGGGGTAGGGGGGTTGTACATGGATAATGAAAACGTGGCCTAGTATTTTTCATGACTTTAAGACCTGTCACAAATCTTGACCCCCATACCTAAGGTCCAAATAATCCGACTCCCCCTCAACCCAAAGTGTTTCTTATGACTACTCTGGCTACCTGTGGATGATATTTTATAACCAAATGATTTCCAAACATTTGAAAATGCGTCACATTTTCAATGAAAGGAAAGGCTAGAAATTTTGGTCAGCACGGTTCATTCTAAAAAAATAACTGAATATCCCTGACTATCGCTGACTTTTCCCAAATTTTCCATTTTTTCCCTGACTTTCCCTGACCGTATTTCATATCCCTGACTATCCCTGATTTTCCCTGACTTTCCAGGTCGGTATGAACCCTGTAAAATCATGCAGAAAAATTGCTAAAAAGTCACAGCTAAGTAAGGGGGTTAAAATAAGTTTCTCAGGTACTGCCACGTCGCCAAAAAGGCCTGCAATGTATCAATTAAGGTACTGAGCTTATTTTCTTACTAAGCCAAGCCCGAGCCTATCAAACCCAAAACACCTGGTGTACCTAGTGAGCTAGTCAAGCATTACCAAGTGGTGTGAATTACTGCAAATTTAGCCCAATGGCGCCGAACTACATAATAAATCAGTAGGAAGAGGAAAACGTACACATCGCTTTTCACCTGTGTTTGTCTGTCACCCAGGTGGTTTATCACATTGCTGTCTGCCGGTTTTGTTTTGACCCGGCGAAAATGTGCTGTTTGACGACGTTACGTCCACTCTCACCACAGGTTTCCCGCAGATAATGCTTAATGGAGGTGTTCTTGCTCTTCCACAACCCGACTGCTACTACCTCGTCTAACGGGGTCCCGCAGCCATACGCCCATGAGGCTGATAGTGCTCTAAGTTCATGTGCCCTAATCTCTCTTGGGACGTCGGGGTGCTCCGGGCTTAACTCATATGCACGCTTGATCACCTGGCATATCCAGCTTCCAAGTTTGAAGGGAGTTACCCGTTTGTTCAATACTTCACCCAATGCTGAGTCAATGTCCAGAAACGGTGGTATGTAACCAGTACTTTGTCGCACTCTCTGTATCGACCTAGTATCGGAGTGCCCTTATTGGACATTGTGGTTCACTGCTCCGTTCTCCAGCCTTCCTTTCACCCAACGCGAGAATCACAACACGCTTCTGTGCAACGTCTGGTCTGGAATTTTTCGCCTGGAAACAAGCCGGGAAGACTAGGGAGACCGATGACCAGTCTCTGGTGAAACGAATGAAACCATCGTCCCTAGCAAAAGCTGCCATCTTACTCTGGCGTGCTGCCGATGCCAACGCAACTAAAAACAGTGTCTTCTAAGTAAGTAGGGCTGTATTTGCGCTATGAAGTGGTTCATATGGTGGCCTTGTTAAACTGTACAACACAAGTGGGAGTTCCAAGTTGGGAACAACTTCTTTGTCCTTGGTCTGGCCTTCTCGAATGATGAAATAAGTTGCAAGATCTTTGGGTCTGTTTCAACGGACGACCTGCCTATGCAGGTCAGTACAGAGTTCACCGCAGCACGATAGCCCTTGATGGATGTTGGGGAAAGACCCTTTTGGAACAGTTCTTCCAGAAATTGTGACCTTGTCACCACAGGGGGATCACATGAGTCACATCCTCGTTCGTCGCCCACCTGAACCATCGTCGCCATTTGCCTTCATACATCTTCACTGTCGAGCTCCGGATGCACTGTAGGACTCTGTTGGTAACTTCCTCGGAGAAACCTTCACGTGTGAGATGTTCCCTCAGAGCATCCACCCGTGAAGAGGAGGCACCTCTGGAGACGGGTGGATCGTCCTCCCCCGGTTCTGAGACAGGAACCGGAGAGTCAACGGTAGATGAATCTGGTCTTCTTTCGCCAGTTCCAGTAGGTCTGGAAACCACGTCGCAGCTGGCCACAACGGTGCAACAAGAATGTACGAGCCTGATTCTTCCCTGATCTTGTTCAGCAAGAGTTGGAGAAGGCAGAAAGGTGGGAACGCGTAAGCATTCATTCCTTTCCACAGAATGGAAAAGGCATCTGATCCCCATGCGAGATGGTCCGGGAAGGGGGACACAAAATTCCTCAGTTGCATGTTGGTTCTTGTCGCGAACAGGTCGACCATCGGGGTTCCCCAGGTTGTGAAAAGTCCACGGCACAAAACTGGGTCGAGCTGCCTCTCTTGTCGTCGGCATTTCGTTCTTCCTTGAGAGCTCGTCGGCCCACACGTTGAGTCTCCCCGGGATGTGTCTGGATATCAGAGTGATTTCGAAGTCTTCGCAGAGTTGCATTAGTAGTGATGTTTCATGCATCAAGGCTTTGAAATGTGCCCCCCCCTCCCTGACGGATGTAAGCTACTGCCGTCGAATTGTCGGACATCACTCCGCTGTTCATTCCAGAAATGGCCTCTTTCCAACTGTGTAACACATTCCTGACCGCTCTCAACGCCAATACGTTGATGTGTAGATCGCTCTCCTCTGTCGTCCAAGTTCCTGCCGTTGTCCAATTCCCTAGGTGGGCTCCCCATTCTGTGGACGACGCATCCAAGAAAGGGAGCATCTCCGGTCTCGCCTCCTTCAAAAGTACACCCGTTTGGAGGTTTTCTGCTGACATCCACCATGTCATGTCTGGGAATTTTGAAGTTGTACCACGTCGTTCCAAGACTCCCTTGGGTTCCACTCCTCCTTTCTGAGAGGAACCAATGTTGCGTTGGAATCGAGCATTCCGATTGTCGATGCTAATTCTTTTGCTGACATCTCCGTCCTGGCCTGGAGTTTCTGCAGTGAAGCTACAGTTTTTCCCACTCTCTCTTGTGAGGGTCGAACCTTGCACGTGATCAAGTTTAACTCCATCCCGAGGAACACGAAAGTCTGGCTGGGAGTAAGTCTCGACTTTTCCTTGTTTATCCCTAGGCCGAGTGTTCGAAACTAACACACGCAGCGATCCATCTGTTCTAGAAGCTGGTGTGGCGACAAGTGGCGGAGCAATTAATCGTCCAAGTACGCATGCACTTTTATCCTCTCCTGATGGAGTGCCGCGAGAACTGGACGAAGAATCCGTGTGAACACCTGTGGCGCTGTAGATAATCCGAACGGCAGGGTTGTAAACTGAAACGATGTTTCTTCGCACATGAATCTGAAGAGATGTAGTACGTCGGGGTGTAGCGGGACGTGGAGGTATGCATCTTCAAGGTCGAGAGAGACAGTGTAGTCCGTAGTGCTTGCTCCGTAGTGCTTCGCGGATTTTCCAGATAGTCTCCATTTTGAATTTCTCCTTTCGTATATGGCGATTCAGAAGACGAAGATTGAATATCAGCCTCCCTCTTTGGAATGACCCTCACTGGGCTCCAGAAGCCTTTGGATCCCGGTGGTGACTTCTCAATCGCTTTATTCCGAAGCAGCTTCTTTAGTTCCATGCGAAGTTCCGGGTTCGTGGTGTCCTGACACGCGTTTCCAGGTGCCTCGTCGGAGAGCTTTGGGAACGAGGAAGGGGGGGGGGGGGGGGGGGCCCCTAGCACCCGAATTCGAGTGTTTCCAAAATGAACTTGTCACTTGTAACCTCCTTCCAGTCTTTGAGGTGCTTCGCCAGTCTCCCCCCACCTTACAGTGAATGGGGAGAAACTGTCACGGGTGGGCATCAAGGCTTGCTGCTGGCTCTCCTCCCTCTTCCTCGGGATGCGCCTCTTCCTCTCTGTTGGCCTCTGCCTGTGTGTTGTCCGGGACTGTCACGAAAGGGCTGCATGTCAGTCCTCCTCTCTCTCCTCTCCCAAATCCCCTACCTTTCTGGGGGTAGTGTGGGTAATTAGCAAAATTCCTGTTTGTAGGTCTGGTCCTATTTCGATTCCCTCTGGCACCCGAGATCTCGGCTTGGGGCGGCTTGGTGTTCTCTTTTAATTCAGGGGCGAGTTGGAGGAGTTTGCCGCTGAATACGTCCGTTGACCCGTGGATTGGTGTCAATCTCAATTGCCTGCGACGTCTGTGGGGATGTTTGAAGCAGTTTCCAGCAGTGCATCCCTTTTGCGAAACACAGAATTTGGAAGGAGACGTGAATACCAGTTAAGGCTGTCACGTTGAAACGACGACGCTAGTTTCATCATGTGGAGGCACTCTTACACAGTCTGATTTTTCCTGAGAGAAAGGACTTCTGCCACAAAGTTCTTGAGAGCCGCTGTAGATGCGGAGTAGGCCGGCTCCGCGTGAGTTAGCGTGAATGCTGCATCGCAGAAGCACCTCATCCTCGTCAAACTGCCGCATTGGCGTACGGATGAACTGTGAGGTCTGAATGGTTGAATCCAATTCGAGGTTCATTCTTTCAGGGAAGCACTCCGCCTCTGGAAAAGTGGAGTACCGTTTCTTGGATGGGGCACCTTTCTCTGTCGACCGGAAGAAAACTTTGTCATAGCCGGGTCATGGGGTGGAAGAGGCTTTGAAATCAAGATTGGTCGTCCGCTTATCCGCGGGAGGGACCCCGCGTTAAGCAGCTGACGGAATCCAACCGCCAATTGAGGAAGGTGAAGGGGTGTCTTTGGCCGCCCCCGAATTTGCAAGCGTTTCGTGTGGAGGGTCGTCAGGATTTATTTCAATTGGGGCTGCTTCC
The DNA here is from genome assembly GCA_023313725.1 of Lithobius niger. Lineage (NCBI taxonomy): Eukaryota > Metazoa > Arthropoda > Chilopoda > Lithobiomorpha > Lithobiidae > Lithobius > Lithobius niger. The sequence continues at coordinate 9,542 of JAHWFP010244998.1, read as the reverse complement.
TTGCAAAATCTGGTCTCCTTAGGTGCTTGAATACAAATCCTGCAAAATGTTTCCAATGGATGAGTCCAGGCCCTTCCTCGAAGGGGTCATCATTGTTGAGTCAAGTGGGGGGGGGGCCCCCACAAGCCCTCTTTGCTACTGACTCCTGCCACTGATTTTCTTGTTCTCGTTGTTCGTCCCCGAAACTTTTTTCTTCCATGAAAACGTTATCTCCATTGAAAACTTTCTGTCTTTTGGTTTCTGGTGATTGGAAACCATGATCATGTTCCCGTTTACGTGAGGCCGCGTTACTCTCTGCAAAGTGGTCTTGGTAGTAATACCGTGAGTCTTCATAATCGTCGTCTTCTTCTTCCTCATAATAATCCTGCGTCTGTTCCCTGACAAGCAGGAGAACCGCTCGCACTGGCAAACTGTGTTGTTCTGGGGAAGTCCGGGGAAGTCTGGGGAAGCCCCGCGAACCAGCGAACTGCGAGCCACTTCTCTGTCCGGTGAGCGATGTCGGGGTGTTTGAGAGCTGCGATTCCCACGTGAACTGCGATCTCCACGCGAACTACGATCCCTATGCGAGCTGCGAACTACGCTCGTGTAGATGTGGGCTGCGATCATGATCGCTGCGAACCGGCGAACAGAAAATATCCCGCCTTGCTGTAGATGGGATCCACCGTGTCATATTTCTTATTATCATCACGTGCTCTCCCGCTAACCTTTTTCTCGGGTGCGGGCAGAGCCTTATTTGACCCCTGAGAACGATCCTAACGTCCGCATTCCCTTTTCTTGGGTGCTGAACGAGCGTTCTGATTTTTTGGCAAACTTCTATCCTGCCCGCTAACCCTTTTCTCGGGCGCTGACGGATTGATTAAAATTTTTTGCCTGCTCCTATCCTGTCCGTTAACCCTTTCTCGGACGCTGACGGATTGCCCTGTGCGTTTTCCTCACTCACCTGCTCACTGTTCTTTTTACCCGGTTTGGGCGTTGTGCCTTTGGAATGTTTCCCCTCTCGTTTTTCTTTCCACGAAGCCGACACGGAATTGCGGTGCGTGTTACTCCGTGGCGTCGGACTGTCCCCTGGTTTTGTATCCGTCTTCCCATCATACTGTCTTCGTTTGCTGTTGCGCACCAACCGGTGAACCTTTTGTCCGGATCGCCGGCGAACCCTTTGTTAGGATCGCTGGCGAACCCTTTGTTTGGATCGCAGACGAACCCTTTGTCTTGGGCTCCTCCAGGGTTGATTTCACAGGAATTGCTGTAGAGCCCTTCACATGAACCGATAAATCGCTGTTGAGAAGCACATTTCGTTCACCATATTCATTAATGGACACATCCGAAAGTGGCTAAGGAACTACACTAGATCCGGTGCTTAAAGGATTTGCAGTATTTGCACAGATTCCCCAAGTTACTCGTCAATCCTTGTTGGGCGATCAACGCATTCACAGTTGACACGCGATGGAGCCCATTACTTCACCTCTAAACTCTCCGAAGTTTGTGTCCACGTGCGAAAGTACTGTAGTGCTTACTTTTCGCACAACGTTGTCTTCCATTTTAGCCGTTCGATCCAAAACTAAGAGGGAAAAGAGGGTAACTGACGTTGAAATTCATAAATTCAAGATTTATGGGTGGTTGAGCATGGGAAAAGCCAAATTAAACTAATTTAGCATGTAGACTGGAGGTAAGTATTTTGCAGATAGTAAGAAACGTGCATTATAATTTTCATTTTACAATATCACAAGCACACAAATAATTCTTTATTAACAAAATGTATTACTTAATGATAACATTATAATATTTGAAATGATGACAGGCTATTGTGATTAAATACGTTTTTATTGGCAAGGATTCGCCTCCGAGATATCGACTTGTGAAAGCAAATGGCCCTGTGGTCCTCAAGGACGATTGCATTAGAATTTATGGCATTCAAGCATGTTTGAATTTAATTAAACCAATATAAACTTCACCAAAAGACTCCTCAACTGTTAATGAACGAGGATGATATAAGAAACACCAGCAGCTGTCTACGCTGCCCCACGCTGATTGCAGCAGCATCTACGTAGGGAAAGACCACAAGTGACATTTAAGGGCTTAAGAGCACTGAGCATTTATATAAACAATATAGAGCTAATAACTAAAGGGAAGTATTTTCGGATAGAAGTGAAAATGTTGTATAGTTTTCGGTAAAGCTGCACCGATACCAGCTTTGATTATATCGATCCGTTAACCCGTTATTTATATGCAATATTTTAAACCATATCCGTGAAAATTTCTGCTCATACTCAAAATTCAATTCCGTAACTTACAATATAACTAAAATGCAGATATAGTTTGATTAACTCACTTTATATGTATTTTAAACCAAGCGTATGGAATTTTAATATCACGTAAGGATTCTGCATTAAAAACCTTCTGAATTAGGAAGCATTTTTTATGCACTAGGTTGTTTGACATAAAGAGCGGCTACTGTATTGTTTACCTGCACTAACGCTTCATCACCAAGCTGAGAACATGACAAAGTCGGCGTTGTTCCTAAGAAACCTGAATCTGTAACTTCTTCCACCGTTTCACCGATAGAAAGAACAAGCGTAGCATTTACGAAGGACACAATAATGTAGGCATCAAATTCATCTGGAAAAGAAGTGATTAAAAATACATTTGTATGCAGACAACACCGTAACAGCTACAATGGTTAAAATTACGGATCGGCCGAGTTCAGATATATCCGAATCTAGCACCGGATAATGCAGTATACGGCCATATCTGAATCAGGTAATTATATTGAACCGGATACCGGTTGCTACACAGCCAAAACATTGTCGCCGTAAACACGTTGCGTGCCTCCGTAAAATAAATCTTAGTAAAATAACAAAGCGATCTACGGGTATAAAAACTTGCAGACATAATAATTATATTGTAAATTACTGTACAAAAATATACTTGGGACAATCGTATTAGGATTTTTTTACTAAAAATTTTGTGAAGCTTAGACAACCTAAATGCGTGTGGCGCTTACGAAAATATTCACCTTGTAGTACCTGGAAGACCTTGAAATGATGAGGTCCTCTGGTTATTGATCCATTACAGCAGTTTATAGTTCCGAAATCTTATTTATTATTTTAATACCGTAAAAACAGTTTAAAGTTGTTTTATTTCCTCAATATTCACTATTGTTGAAACAGTTGAAAACAATCAGTTTCCGGCTGCCATCGCGCTTCTAGCCAGCTGTGAGCAAGAGACACACACCTGCTAGCTCCAATGGCTCTAACCTTAACTCGCTTCGCGTGACATCACTTGAGACTGGGCCCCACAGTGATGAGTGGTCACGTGTAAACCATTCAAACAAGGAAACGAATCAGGAAATCCATGCTTTCCGACTCAACCAAGATGGCGGCCGTGTGTTGCGTTGTTGAGTAACGACAGCTTGAACCAAGGGCTAGTTTTAGCAAACAAAAGCAATTAAGCATTAATTTTGATGACACGACCAACAAAAAAGGCAATTGAGGTAATTAAAAGATAGTAAATGGCAGTTTTTCTTAGCAAACGGGGCTTTGAATTGAGGGGGTTCGTCTGGAGTTTTAAAAACGGTTTTGAAACCCTTGAAGTGACGATAAAGTGTCATTTGGGCGTCAGGTGTTAAATTCGAAAAGTACGAAAGTTTAATGACGGCATCAAAAACTAGCAAAAAAACTAATAGCATGATAAACCAAATATAACTTGCAAGTTGCAAGAGTGGAGGCTTTCAGTTTTGTTCATAAAATGAAAATAAATAAAAGACCTGTCGTCATATTGAATTTTTTTTTGATGCAACCGAAATTTAATCATTTTAATCTCAAATAAATGCATAGCCCACATACTGGTTTCATGAATGTAGCAAAATTTTGCAAATTATTTTTCGAAATGAAGCAGTAGGATAACCAACGAAAAATCCTTAAATTTGAAAAATGTTTTCTAATTGTTAACCTAATGTGCATTGTTTGAGTGTTTCAAAAAAATTTGCCGAATTTAGCAACATTGCAACATGTATTATAATATAATAACATCCGGTCTCCTTTTACAGTGTGTGCGTCTTTTTCTCTCTCCATTTTCCACCATTCTCGTGACCGCCTCCACCTCTGTGTTGGCTGTCCGTTGTGTTTGTTGACTTGTGCCTGTGTGTTAGTTTTCCTGCTTGTTGTTTGCTTCCACCAGGATAGCTTAAGACTTCCAAGTTTCTTACTAGCTGTAAAATATTAGCCTCTAGTATGTGCTAAAATCGTATTCGATTTGCTTTTCTACCCGATTTTTTAAATCCCTTAAAAGTTTAAAACACCTGCAACACTTGCAATGCAATGAGGCTAGCCTATCTGCCACTTGGTACGCTACAATCGTTGCCGCCAACAAGCCAGCGCCAGCCCAACAATGACACTTCATTTTCGAGTACGGGACAGTGCAGATGTGTGTAATGTTTGCTCTGTTCTTTTTGCTTTTCACCAGGGAATCGCCGGCGTTTTGTATTCCTTGCCCTAAGTTTTCAAAATGGACTGTTTGGACTGTTTTCAAAAAATAAAAAACTTTATTTGTTTTTTTATGTGAATTACTTGGTATCCGGAATCGATCCGGCACTGGCATCAAATTATCTGGAACCGATCTAGTAAAATGGTATCCGGTCGATCCCTAGTTAAAATTTATTTTACAATACTGGATCAGTCGTATTTCTGTAATCATTACATTTCAGGTGAAACACGGAAAACATCATATCCAGTTAGTTATGTGAGCAAAATACGAAAATTTTAACATAGCTTAAAATTAGTTTTTACTATCCTAAAATACTCACCTTCAGTAATTCATGCTAAAATCGCGTATTTTGGATTATCATTGCCCAAAAACAAAAATAAAATGTATTTTTGTCGTTTCCATGAGTTTCTCCCTCTGCCCGCCAGGCGCGTCACTGTGTCTACACACAGATGTGGCCGCCATCTTGGCTAATCCTCACATTCGCTAATTGAACCTTTCTGTTCAGTGATTGCGGGGTGGCGGGGGGGGTTTACATTACTGATGGTGAGTATTTTAGGATAGTAAAAACTAATTTTAAGCTGTGTTAAAATTTTCGTTTCTTACTATCTGCAAAATACTGACCTTCAGTAATTCATGCTGACTTTGTCGCCTTGGCGGGGGAAGCTGAACATTCCCTGAAAACTATACATTTTAAGAACCACAATTATTCACCATGTTATTAGAAAAAAATGGTCGCACCAGTTACCCACCTTTTACAGTGTGTGCGTCCTTTTCTCTCTCCATTTTCCGCCATTCTCGTGACCGCCTCCACCTCTGTGTTGGCTGTCCGTTGTGTTTGTTGACTTGTACCTGTGTGCTAGTTTTCCTGCTTGTTGTTTGCTTCCACCAGGATGCACACTGTGATCCTCCTCACTGGGTGACCCTCTGTCCAGCCACCACATGTTTTCTGATCACTGTGGCGCCACTTTCTCTACTTGTGTCTCGGAGGTAGTGGCTCATGAAGGTGTTCCGGCTGTTCCATGCGCATGCTGCCACCACCTTGTCTAGCGGCGTCCCGCAGCCATATGCCCAAGATGCTGCGAGGGCCCTCAGTTCATGTGCTCTTATGTTGCGAGGAAGAGCCGCACAGTCCGCTCCCAACTCGTATGCCCTCCGAATAACCGCGCAAATCCATTTTCCCAACTTGAATGGCGTCACTGCTTTGTTGACTGCTCTGTCGAGCGTTTCGTCCACCTGCAGGAACAAAGGCGCTGGGTTTGTATTCTCTTCCGCTGGTGTCTCTTCCTCCGTCCGGACCAAGTAGTGGCGAAGTGCTCGGATCGCGCATTATAACTTTTCTTCGTCACCTGTGTGAACCAACGGGCCTAGGGCAAGGATCGTGACCTGTTTAGGAGCCACATCCGGTCTCGAGTTCTTTGGCGTGAAGTGTGCAGGGAAAGAGAGATACTTTGGACCAGTTCCTGGCGAAACGAATATGGTTCCATCCCCTAGAAAAAGCCGCCACCTCACTCTGCCTCGCTGCCGAAGCTAGTGCTATCAGAAAACCATCTTCTGGGTAATATGTAACATAGACGCCTTCCGAAGTGGTTCATACGGCAGGCCATGAGGACCAACGGGAGGTTCCACTTGGGAAACAGTGTTCGGGTCCGCGGTCTCGCTTGGTCAAAACCAAGCATGACTTTCGACAGCAGTTGGTTTTCCACCACTTCCTTGTGCCCTAGGCATGACAATACAGAATTATTCAGTGACCTGTAACCCTTGATGGCCGACGGCGCTAATCCTTTATGGAAAAGACCTTCCAAAAAATCCGCAATGTTGAACTCGGACGGGCTACACGGGTCAACGTACTTGTCCGAGCACCAACTGTACCAATTCTTCCATTTCGATTCATAGTTCTTACGCGTTGATTCTTTTAGACCGACTATGATCCTTTCAGCCACCTCCACGGAGCATCCTTTCTTCTGCAGGTTGATCCTTAAAGTAGCCACCCATGAAGATGAAGAATCCCAGGATTCTGATGGAGGGTCTGTCCTCTGTGCTGTGACAGAAGTTTCTCCGTGATCGGTAAGGGGACTGGTTCCTCTCTCTTGAGTTCGAGGATGTCTGGGAACCAGGGTGCCGCCGGCCAGAAAAGTGCCACCACAATGAATGCCCCGTCGGACTCCATGATCTTGTTGATCACCGGCTGAAGCATCGAAAAAGGTGGGAATGCGTATGCAAACATTCCCCCACACGGAATGGATAGCGCGTCGGTCGCCCACGCTTGTGAGTCTGGAAATGGGGAGACGTATGCTTACAGTTGGTGGTTGAACCGCGTTGCAAACAGGTCCACCACTGGTTGTCCCCATTTTTCGAACAATGCCTTGCAAATCTTCTTGTCGAGCATCTATTCTGTGGTCGGGATTGTCTTGGCCCTCGACAGCTCGTCCGCCCAAACGTTCAGCTTCCCCGCTGTGTCTGGGCACTAGTGTGATGTCGTTTTGTTCACAGAAGATCAAAAGTGACGTCGTTACTTCCATCATCAAGGATCTTAAGTGCATTGCAACCCCGCAGGGGAATTAACTCAACCCAATGACTCCACTTATCAAGCACCACTAGGATATAAGTAAATCGATTTGTACTCCGTACCATTGGGCCTTTCAGGTCAAAAACAATACTCTCCCATGCCTCCTTTTCAGTTACTATCATCGTTTTAGCCTTCTTACGAGTCTGTTGCACCTTATGGACCTGACAAACTTTACACGTCCTTACGTAATTTGAAATCAACTTTGTAGCACTCATCCATGTGTACAAATAAAATATGTGTTTTATCGTCTTGTAAACACCCATATGAGGACCTGTAAACGTATCGTGTACTAGCTGAATGATTTTCTTCTGCAGCGAACGGGGCACCAAAATTTTTAAATTCGGCACATCAACAACATCTTTATTTACATCCACATAAATTATTCCGTCACTCACAATTGACTTTGGCTGGTATTTCAACACAAATCTATGAACCGAAGGTGAATCATACTTTATTTCCTTCGTTTCTCCCTCCAAAGCTAACTTTAATGCCAACGTGTATTTGTCTTTTAACGTTTCTGCTCTAATCTGATCAAGCGAAATCTGTTCAATATCCAACTGATTACACAAACAATCGTTGTTAAAAACGTAACAATTCTGACCCGTCCGTTCATCCATCGCTGGTATCAAGATTGGATTAGTGATAGGAGCAAAGTCTCTCTCAGATTCGTATCGCCTAGACAACACATCCGCGATGCGATTCTGTGACCCTGGGACGAAGCAAATCTTAGCGTCCAACTGAGATAACTCTACAAGCCACTTCACTAAGCGTGCCGTCGGTGAGCTTACCTTGGATAAAATCGAAAGTGCCTTATGGTCGCTGAAAATTGTTATCACACCCTCTTCTATGTATCTACGCCACTTACGCACTGCCCAAATAATACTCATCAATTTCTTTTCACTATTAGAAAATCTCTGTTCAGCAACTGTCAAACGTCTAGAGATTATATCTATGGTTTTCTTCTCCTTAGTGAGTGGATCGACCTGATATAAAATCGCTCCAGCCCCAGAGAAAGATGCGTCCGCCATAATTATCCAAGGCTGATTGTAATCAGGCGCTGCTAACAAGGGAGCGTCTACCAACATTTTCTTGATTTTCTGGTAAGCTTGTTCCTGCTTCGCCTCCCAGACAAATTTCGGAGTTTTACCTTTTAGCACCGCAAATAGAGGCGCTGCAATCGTCGAGTATGACATCACAAATCTACGGAAAAAACCCGCCAAACCGAGAAATTTCCGGAGCTCATTAATGCTTTTGGGGCGTGGCCAACTCTCCAGTATCTCTTTCTTACTAGAATTCGGCAAGACCCCCTCACTTGTAACCTTATAACCTAGCAGGGTTATTTCTTTCTTACAAAAGTCCGTTTTTTTTATGTTTATTTTAAATCCTTCACGACCCAAAATCATTAAGGTGTCTTCGATCGCCATCAAGTGCAATCGGAATTCTTGTGACATAATCGAGATATCATCAAAATAGCTCTGTACGTTCAGATAATGTAGAGGGGCGAGCATTCGCGAAACTGAGGCACAGAAGAAAGCTGGTGCTTGCTTGATACCAAACATAATTTTGAGAGGGGTAAAATTTCCGAATGGGGTGCAAAAAGATGACACCTCACCTGCTCGTTTCGTCACCCCTACTTGCCAGTATGCCTCGGTCAGATCAAAAAGAGTAAGGTACTTGCTCTTAGGGCACCTCTGCATCATATCCTCAATTCTAGGGGTTGGAAAGTTTTGCATCTTGCTTATTTCATTCAATTTATTGTATGCTATCACAAAACGCGTGGTGTTATTCTTCTTGGGAATGATAAACGCCGGAAAACACCATGCACTCGTGCTGGGGACGATAACCCCAAGCTCCAGCATCCGATCTAGGTGCTGACGTAATTGCAACTCTTTAAACTTCGAAACTGGATAGGGTTTCAACGCGATTGGTGGGTGATCGCCAACATCAATATCCATAACTGGGCTTATTAAACCAATTCTCGAACTGAAAACAAATCTATATTTCATTAATACCTTGAACAACTGTTCTTTTTCGTCATCTGTTAAAACGTCACTCATTTACTTTATTGCGAATGTCTTGCTCTGTAGCACAAAACTCATCTGGCTCTATGGATGTAGCAGTTGCCTGGGACTGATGGACTTAGTTTATACCCGGCTCCCTATTCAGTTTGTAGATTTTAGAAGGTTTATCCTGCCAAAACCAAGTGTTCGACGTACAAAAGTCACCAGAAAAACGCACACTTTCACAACAGAAAACACTCACACTGTCTAGCGAATTTTCGATAGTTTACTACTATCTTCCTCAGGCCTTAAAGTTAGTTTGGACTCTGTTTACATCCCTGTTGTTTTCACCGTTGTCGTCTGCTCGTTCGTTGCCATGCTCGAAACTTGGTGCGTTGCATAGCCTCCCGATTTTTGCAGGCACACCACGCGAGTTGTGTCGCCTCCCGATTTGTCCAGGCCGATCCAGCGAGCTTGCCACGTGAAGTCCCCAC
>JAHWFP010244996.1:0-15286 GCA_023313725.1 Lithobius niger | reverse complement strand
GGTTAAAAGTTGCCAATTTCTTGATAACGTAATACTTGAACGGCCCCTATTGGAGAAGTGGTGACTGCTACTGTATTGACATTCGAGTGGGCTGGCTTGATCAGTAGCACTGACGTGTTGTATGGTTTATGTTTGACTTTACTGTGGGATCACTAGTGTGGTTCTGAATATGGAGTTGCAGCTGAGCTATGAGATCAGCATTTTCTTGCTGTACAGTCACCATTGTTCTCTCAATTCATGTTTACGTTATGTTGACAAGTTAGTAATTTGCTGGGCTAGAAATGCCGTTAACGCACTCAACAATGGCGTTGCTAAGTAAATGTCACAAATTGCCCATTAAGTTCATAGAAATTTTATTTGGGTGTCCCTTTTATTTCGAGACACACAGTTGTCTAACTGCAAGGTTTGTGACCTACGAGATAATTTTCCTTTCCTTAGTTGCTTGTAAAGCGGTACCCCGCCATCATTCTAATCGTACTACGGGTCATAAGTGGCCCGAATTTGAAATTATTAAATAACCTAACTTTGCACCGTTATATTGGTTTTAGGACTTGGGTTCAGCCATGGGTGTGCGTAGAGGAAGTTTGATGATAATGGTTTTGGAGCATCCAGACTACAAGGATCTGTACGACGAACTTGGTTCTGAAATCGGTGCACTTCCATTACCAACTGGTTAAATAACATTTCAACAGCTGAAGTTCCCAATTCACACGACAAGAGACATCGCTCGCTTACTTAGAAAATTTGAGTCCATCTACTTCTTGTATGCTTAGATTTCAAAGAAAAGGATATTCCTCCCAATATCTTTGTGAATTTTCGACAAGCCTGGTTTTTCTGGAGTTGGAGGGGCTCAGACGACTGTTTTCTTAATCGTGACCGTTGGTCTGCTACATAATTCAACGCGAGGCCATAGCCTCCGATACTTGCAGGTCGGTACGCCATTTTTCACACAGCAACTTATTAAACTCTCCTCTCAGCAGGATACTTGGGTTTGAAGGACCCTGGATATTCATCAGTACAGTCTTCTCTCAGAATAAACTAGGAAGGCACCGTGACACACCTCAAGTTCAATTCTAATAATGGTGCGCATCTGAGAAGCCTAGAATCCCAGGCTATTCAACATCACAGCCGAGAGAAGGCTGTACTGATAAATATCCAGGGACCTTCAAATCCAAGCTTTCAGTTTCTGCGGGAAATACGGTGTACCTTCCCTGCATGTATTGCAGGCTACGGCCCCGCGTTGAATTCAATATAGCAGACGAGAGCGGTGACGTAGCAGCTTGAAGAAGACAATCGTCCGAGCCCCTCCAAGTCCAGAAAAACCAGACTGTCGAAAATTTGCAAAGAATATCTTTTTCCTTTTAAATCTTAGCATGCAAGACATAAAGAAAGCGTCTGTATGGAATGACAGTTGAGTAATGGATTTCATCTAACTTCTACGTGATAATTAATTTTTATCCAAACTGGATGCTGCTGTGGAATGAGCCATAAATTTGTTGGCCAAAAATTATAAGTTATTTAAAGAATCGTGTGGAATCCATTACTCAAATACTGTTGCCCATACTTCAATTAATTGAAAGCTACTTTGTATAAAGCACTAGTTATTTGTAAGTCTCCAATAAATTTTTATTTTGATTTCGGTGTATTTTTATGCCTCTTATTTCCTATGTAAGAAAATCGCAACCAACCAAACAAAAAGCCTTGAAACCACAGCCATGAAAAAAAAATTGTGTGGTTCTCGGGGCCGTGCGGGTTAACCCTTTTTACTTTCCTATCAGTATTGGTTTTTTCGATAACTTCACCAAAAATTAACAGAATTTGACATTCGAGTATACCATTATATTTGTTTCTTATCTGAAAAATACTAACCTTCAATTTTCAACGACACCCTGAAGCTTCTTCAGGCTTCAAGATTTTCTGGAATTTTCTCACTCATGGACATAACGTGGATTCAAATTTTCCACAGTACGTCCATGGAACAAAGAATGTCGAGAAATTCACGGAAATCTTGAAGCCTGAAGAAAATGGAAAATTTGCGAGATTAGGTCATCTCAATGATGTGAAAGTGTGCCAACTTATTGAAATTCGTGTAATTTGAACAGTTTTTGCTCTGTAGCTTCGTGAGAAATGGAGCACCAGCCTTACAAGTGGTGGAGGCTATGCTCAGCAGCCGATTCAAAAAGCAGATGATCGAACATGCATAGTGACGTGATTTGTCCGTTTTTACTTGATGAAGACAGTCGTCTGAGCCCCTACATCTCCACATTACTGACTGTCGAAAATTTGCAGAAGATATTGGTATAGATATCTTTTTTTTAATTTTGAAATTGTGCGTATACTGTGCTGCGAAGAAGTTCCACTATAGTTCAGAATGGCATTCTGCCAGAAAAATTCGGATAATATATCAAGTCGGACGAAAGTTGGGGAATTTGTTAAAATATCTTCAGTACAAAAAATCCTGGAATTTCTACATATATACCGGCAATATTCTAAAAACATTGTGAGGTTTACTTTGAAATAGTGTTGGGCGGTAAACCGGTTCTCACCAAAGATACAACGGTACCAAATACCGGGCATTGTTAAAATACCGGTATTGCTTTTATATGAAAAAACGCTAAAATTATAATAATAGTTCATTTAGCTCTTGTGTTGTGGAGCCAAATTTGCATAACTTTGATGCTACAAGTCATTTTGGAGCCACACTTTTAAACAAATGAAAACACAATAAATTAGTAGGATTACAACTAGTGTTTGTGTATACTTGGGTTTCTACTTGGATAGTATGCTAACTACAAATTTTAGAAGATGGTTTTTTTTTTATCAAACATACTGTGAAACATGCTTTAGACTTAAATCAGGAGGAAAAAATCAATAAATTTGTTTTTTTTAACTACATCAACAAAACACATTTTTCAATAAAATCTATTCTTATTTTAAAATAGGGCGTTGGCACCACAGCTCACTATATTCCCAGATACCACTTCATTCCTAAGTACCGAAGAAAACAGATACCGGGGTATTAAACTTGGTACCAGCACCGGCCGACAAATTTCTGGTACCACCCAACACTGCTTTGAAAGCTTTTCAACAATATAAACAAACTTGTCAACACTCACAATTTAAAAAGTTCAAGGAAGATAACAATCTTTGTGAATGTCAAGTTGATACAGGAGGCAACATGAAACTGCCAAACTTGAACTGCATGCAAGTGACGAAGTAGCAAGGCGGCTAAGCCTGATGAATACAAGACGACAGTTTAACATCCCCAGTGTATTGACTGTTGAAAATTCACCAAGATTGTCAGTTATTTTCCTTGAAAATTGTGCCTGTGGAGTGAGTTCGTTTATAATTCTGGAAATACTTTATAACTATACAAAGAATTACTAAGGCAACACAAAATAAATGAAATGTTTCTCAGGCAAATAAATTCCTAAAAAAGAAGCACGTGGATTTTCTTTTTCATTTACTAAAAAGATGAGGGTACTTTTTTTTTAGAACACAAAATAACGGAACGGTTTTGTACCGTTTTAACAAGATAATGCTTAGTTTGTACTAGTCTACGAGGTTAAAGGGGAGCTGCTGAATCACAGCAGTTGGTTTAAAAAAAATCATACTACTGTAGAAGGCTAACTTGGCTATGCGGAATGAGCAGGAATTTTTTTTTATTGAAAACGGAAAAAAAAATACGTGGACTTTTTTTTTTATGATGCGGCATTGCCTGATAAATATTTTTGTGTGGAATTCACATTTTTTAATTTAAAAACTTTCAATTTCTTTCAATTAAAACCACTGTTCATTTTTTGCCTGTCTGGTAAAACAAAACACTAAAGCCATAGTAGTAATGAATGCCCAACACACTTCAGAACATTCACAATCACTATTTTTTTTTTCATACAGGGATCGTTTATATTTTTCTTTGGATTCCACAAAAATATTAAAAGATCCAATGTTAGTTATTTTTTAGTTTTGCTATTTTAGTTTAAAAAAATATTTCTGCTCCTGATTAGCACTAGTTGACAGCTCTTGAAAAAACAATTCAATGGTTGATAATTTCAAACTTCAAAATTGATAAAATTCGGCTCAAAGTTGTGGATTTAGATGTGAATCTACGATTATGAGGCAGTTTTTGTGGTATAAAATTCGAAAAATGCTACAACGAAAGGCTGATTGGATTTGTCTGATGACGCTCCTCTCAAACACACATGTACAGTATTGGACAATGAAATTTAGACAGTTTAGATGGGGTAGCTACAAGTCTATATCAATTAATCATTCCTGGTTATGGGAAATGCTTAAATATTATGAAGTTATGAAATTCAATAAACGAATAATAATAACCGCAAAATAAATGCAATACTATATCTCCTATTGCAACTGAAAAAATAAAATTTTTTTAACACAGAATAAAGTCAGTCAATCACATAAACTACAAATCTCTATTTATGGAATCTGGATAGGCCAAGAAAATGTGGTATTTATTCAGTCTCAGAAAAAAAAGGATCGTTATGTATGACAAGCCTATCTTTAAAGTCTTAAATTAACTCTAAAAGAATTCCCCCATGCATTTATAAATATAAATAAAGTAATAGTTTTAAAATTGATTTTGTTTTTAAAGTCGATTTTACAGTTTTGTTTTAAAGAAATGCATTCAAAAAACGTTGAATTGAAGCTGGCGCTAATGACCTAGTTGTCGGCGCACCATTAAGCCTCAATCCCCCCCCCCCCCAACCTATGAAAACAAAACACTGAAGAAAACTGTAAACAGTTTGAGTTTCCATTGGTTTTTCCGTGGCTTCTTTATCCTTTGAATTTTTTTCTGTAGCTTCCAATATTAACCTCTTTGCCTTGCGTGAATTTGATATATGTATTTGGTTGGTTTGGGGCGGGGATTGCCCAAGCCTTCTCCACCCTCTTTGGTGATTCCGCCGCTGGTTCAGTCAATAGTTAGAGGTAATAGGAAAACTAAGCCCAAGGTATCCGGAATTTTCATTTCTAGCTTGTATTTTGTTGGTGAATATTAGTTACCGAAGTAACGTAATTAAAGCGAAAACCATCACTATTTTCTCACACCCAGGAAGGACTAAAGTGCATTACGGCAATGTTTAAACCGCACCAAGCCTTGTCTTATTCCGACTAAATCATTAAAGCTCAGTCTGTAAATCGTCGTTTCCTTCAACCGTCTTTACCCGCGTGCGAGAAATCGACTCATTGTCCAAGAGTGTCTAACAGCTAAAACGGACTTAATGTCGCGATTATTGGTCATAACAGTTTATCATTTACCCAACATGCGACATGAAATACGCATATTCGTGTTTTCTGAAAGCAATATCTTAAACCAATCGAACTTTCGCAGCCAATGACACCCTGAAAGAAGTAATCCATACCCTGAGAGCGTAGCAGAGAAGCCAACATTTGTCTGTCTAGATTTCATTGTCCAATACATTAATGGTACGTTAAGGGATACCAATACCATTGTCGGTAAAACAATTTTTTCGATAATAGTTCTGGTAATTAAATATATTTAGCATAAAACCAAGAATAAGTTCCAAATAAAAGATACACGAGAGCAAATTTCAGTGTGTCTACCAAAACACCACGTTGAAAATTTCTTTTTCCTGACTCACGCACTCTTTTAGAAAAGAACTTGAGTGGCTGCTCCCAGCTAAGGGTTCTGGAGGAAACCAGTAAAAAACATGATGCCTCTGCCGGGGTTCGAGAATATTACGTAACCTTGTAACTTGGTTACTGAGGAAAGAGAAAAAATTGAGGAAATCGTGTAGGTGAGAGAGAAAGTCAAGAAGCCCTAAAGACAGATCATATAATAATACAAAAAAGATCGCCAAGAACTTCTCAAATTTTATAAAGTTTACAAGGTTGTAGATCGTTAGTGTTCTGAAATTTGAGGAAATAAAGGGCAGGTTAAAAGTGCTGTTGCAAGATTCTCGGAGTCTGACCTCTGCACAGCATTCCTACACTACCGGTTTCCACCAAACCCCCAAAAATAAAGACATGTCAAACCAGATTTATAGTCAAATCCACCGCGAAATACGCAAAACTCTTATCCGCGACACACAGTAAGAGTGCAAAAATGTTAGGCCTAATCCGTAAAAAAAAAATTATTAAATATAAAAAATGAAATGTCCCTGCTAACAGATTCAGCAATGAATCGGTCATGGTATTTGCCATTTTGTCGTGCGAGAAGCACTTCTAAACACAAAATGTAGTAAAAAGTGTGTGATAAAAAACATGTGGTTGCTCAGCTATAGCTGTAACTTCCCCTACTAGGCATAACAAAAAAAAAGCTGAATCAAAATTAACAGGTGTTACCAAGTGTAGTTCGAAGTATTTTAAGAGAAAATAATATCGTCCTCACTTACCAGCGGTAAAAATTCCTGACCTAACAGCCAATTTCCTGACTGGTATACACCCTGAATTTATTAAATTCATAACTGAACTCATCTTTCAGTCATAAATTAGACTGGCCAAGCCAGTTTGCTTTGCTTACTTTTAAAAAATAAATAAACTGAAAACCTTGTAACTCAATCTCCGTTAAGTCAAACAATTTCTTGCTGCTTGGTTGTCCTAATTAATACAAAATAACCTCGTTACTTAGGCTGTGCCGGTGCCACTATTTCCGATTCCGGTTTGATACCGCTGCCCGTTTCGATCCCATGATGTAACAAACGTAACACTTTTACAAAGGAATTGTTCGCTAACACTTTATAGCACAACGAGATTAAAACCTAGCAGATTATTTAAAACTGCTTAATTTTTAGTAGCGTTGGGAACAATAAGCCATGTTATTAATGTACGAAATGCCGATTCTGGAAAAAAGCTTGCGCAGGTACTTTTTCTGGTACTTGTTAACCAGTGCCGGTACAATATCGATACTAGTGGTATCTGCAGCCGGTCCCGGTACCAGTATTAGTACCTGCACAGCCTTACTCATTACCTAAAACAAATAATGGTTAACTCAAACTCTAGATGGTAATTGCATTATTTGACACCATGCATTTTGTCACTTTCATACCCAAAAGGATATTTCTCATGTTTTTTTTTATGTAACTAATAGTATATTTTGCGTATTACACCAATGTGCACTTAGCAGAATAGCAGGTATTAGATGCAGGTATGTGCCCCTCAGGCCAACAGCCTATCTTCCATTTTAATGCATCTCGGTTTAACTCCTTAACTCAAACTGTAGTGCCAGTCTTCGTAAGTTAAGAGATAATGAGGTTTTAATGTAGCCAGTATTGGTTATGTATCACCCAGTAGGCTACTCGACCATTATTGAATTACCAAAAAGTGTATTGGTGAATAAAGTTTTTAAAAATTGATCAAAATTCTTATCAGAATTAACTTAAAAGTGATATCACTCATTCCCCAACGTGGGTTTTCCTGAGCATCCGCGTAACCCGTTTATGTAATAAATAAAAATTAACAACAGCACACACGTCATTATCAAAAACGGTTTTTTTAACTTTGAGTATTAAACTATTCATTCTGTTGCTAACAGCTTTTTGTGCACGACACCATTTGAGTTGTCACAATGAGACATCTCTTCAATTGCCAACTCATTAAGGCAAAACGAGTTTTAAAACTCAAATAATATTGAAAAGTTATTTGGTTTTAAAATGAAAATAAGAAGTCCTAATTCCTAAGAAGTCTTAATTTTTAAGAAATAATAAAAAAATCCACCTCACGTGAGTATAGCCTAGTCACATTTTGGGTGGTGCATTTTGCGAGCCACTACGATACATGAATAACGAAAAACAATCTTAATCCAACTGTTTTGCTTGTGTGCTTTTATTTTGGTTTTCCTTAGTACTTGTAATTAGGGATGTGCCAATGTAACTTTTTTGCCGATGTACTGATACCGATTTATGTTAAAACGGAATGCCGATATAACACTAAATAATGATTATTTTGCAAAAAAATGAAAGTGTGATACACTGTCTGCTGCCGATGTACTGCAAGAAAAAGACTTATTTAATGTAACCCCATGAAAATATTAAAGAAAATTACAAAATTTATAGTACCAAAGTTTTTTTTTCCTACAGCCATTTTCCCCAGACCTTAACCCTACAAAAAAAGTACATGCAGCCAAACATTTTCTGCACAATTGTAAAGATGTGAAAATGTTGATATTAATTAATCAACAGACGAGCATTTTATGATATATTAGTTCTAAAATACCAGCAAGCAGCAGTGTTTTCTTTATCTATTTACAAGTCACGTTTGTTGAAAAATGTAAGTTAAATGGGTTTTTTTTATATAACTTCAGAACGGGTGGAGCTAATGACTTCTGGTTTGCACCATTGGAAAGCTGAAAAAAAAAGGGTTAAAATGTTGTATTTGAACGTCAAAATCGGCCAATATTTAGCGAAGTTATAAGTTTTCGTATACATCTAAAATAAGTGCGGCATATATGTGATCCAATACGGTATATCGGCACATCGGAGGTGTACATTGGCAGTACCGATATATCGGAATTGCCTCAGATAACTGGCAATACTGATATGAATCCGATAATCGGCACATCCCTACTTGTAATTAAATTCTGTTCGAAGTTGTCTGTTCAATTGTGACCACTACAACAGTGAAACCGCTTTATAACGATAGTCCATGGGAGTTTCGAAACAGAATGTTATATCAGGTTTATCATTAGAAACAAACACTTTTGCATGCATTGTTGCTTAAAGAGCCTCAAAAATAGGTTTGTTATAAGAGGTATTGTTATAACGGGGTTCAAGAAAATTGCTCCAAAAGATCATTTACGAATGAATCCGAGTCTCCTTCGTTAACAGCATAAGCCACATTGTCCCACAGAAATGCTGTGCATTAATGATACTTTTTAACTTAACTGCTCACTTATTTAAATTTTTGTGATGAGAATTGCACACTAAAAGAATTGTTCTATTTTTGTCGGCGTTAATTGCTGTTTCAGTTTCTACCACTGTTGCATTTCGAACACAAGTTGAGTCTCATGCTACAATAAAACAAGGCAAATTTAGTTTATTAAACTGATTAAATATGCTGCCTTGTGTAAGAATTATTTAAAAGAAATTAGGATAGAAATTATGAGTGCAGAAAATTCTTACTGGACAATCTTCTTCAAATCTCCATGCTGTTGAGTAAGGGAAGATTCATGCACTAAAGATTCATTGTCATAAGGTTGGTGCTGTAAGCAGAACAAGATTGTTGGTGCAACACATCCTACTTTCCAAGCTTATTACAAATTACAGTTCACTCTTCATCCTCTCACCTTTACTGTCAACAACCCACAGAGGCGGTTATACAGGGTGGCCCATAAAAACTGCAATGGTCTTTCAGAAAAAAAACCTTGAGACTTAAAAACAGAATATCCAGTGTCTGCAAGTTTTTTTGTTACCGTATCCTTCTGTATATTTCCAGAAATTTAACAGAGTTAATATATAAAAAAAAAAAAAGTTAAGAGTTAAAAACAGCAGGCATAAAAAGTCATTAAAAAAAAAAAAAATCAAAAAAATAGAACACGTTACCACTGATGGGAAACTTCCGTCAGTTCATCCAGAACACTCGAAAAGTTCCCTCTTAATTTTCGGCGAAGTTCTAGGGCTGTTCCGGGTGGCAGAATTTTCTTCAAGTGTCTGCGACACGTAATTTGGTGCCTACAATTTGTCTGTAAGAACTCACCCCACTGAACTCTCAAAGCATAAAAATTGGCCATTTTTTTTTGGGGGGGGGGGAGTGGAGGATGGCTTCGAGATTTACTTTTGACGTCCTATGCCTACTTAGAACAAGGAGGCACTAACACTGCATTAGTAATTCAACGTGTCGTATGGTAGAATAAAAAAAAATCTAATTGATGTACGAAGTTGGAATGGCAGACATACCAACAGGACACCACTAAAAAATCTGAATGCATGGTGTACTGAACAATATCTGCTATACTGCACATTACATTAAAAAAAAAATGTCTCTTAACTTTTGCTACTACGATACAGCAAATGAGCCAGATTCTTTTGTGCAACGATGCAATCACTGGCCAGATAAGTTTTCATCGGATGCTGATATTGGTTTTGTTACAAAAAAACAAACTGAAAACTTTGTGTTACAGTTTCCCGTCCCCTTTGTTCTTGTTTATCGGGCTTTTACATTTTAAATTCGTCGAACACCATATTTTCAGTAAATTCAGCAGTTAATTTGAGGTGGGGGGAGAGCGAGGAGGAGAAATACTGCACTGAGGGTACGTAAGGTTGACTACTTTAAATTTATTTACACTTTTTAGGTGTATTAAAAGTTAAAATAATCACACGAAAATTGTGACAAAGTCCAAATTGAATATAACACTGCAATTTCATGTGGCTGTACTGCTTAATTTTTTGGTTATTTTGCTTAATTTTGCGGTCCAATAATTTATAACAGTCATTGGAACGTTTGTTACTATATACTAGAAATGTGCGTAGGTAGTTAAGTGTAAGAGATCCAAATTAACCTGCCTTCACTTACCATGCGGCAATTCAAATTTCACAAATACTCATCAATAGGCCTACTTAACGAATTTTCGATAGGCATATGTCCATACAGGTGTAAAATATGGTGCTATCTTCTTCAGGCTTAAATAAACGAGCTTCTTCAGTTATCTGCATCGCTGTTGTAGATAACTGAAGAAGCACGTTTATTTAAGTCCGAAGAAGATAGAGCCCCATATTTTACACCTGTATGGACAAAATGCCTATCGAAAATACTGATGAGTATTTTTGACTTTGAGTGTGAGCGTCAACAAATTTTTTCACCGTAGTTACAGAACATTCAAAGTACGATGGTTGAATTTTTCTATGACATTTTAGCTTGTACATAGATAAATGTTATCATCACTGGTTTTCAAGTAAAAACAAATCCAGGAATTTTTTTTTTTTCATTTAGCTTCCTGCTTTATGTTCCAAAATTTAATTTGCAATTATTTATAAACCGTTATTTTTTGGATTTATTGGCAGTTACTGCAGTTTTTAACGAGTGGAATCTTTTCTTTTTGATTTATAACGTATGTTTCACAGCAAAAGGGATTGGACAAACAGTTTGTTTATGCCTAAGCATTGACTTAACTCAGACCGCATTGTTATTTCCGGCCATTTGTAGGCCTATGCAATGACCCGTTATGGCTAACTCAACAAGTGGCTCCAGTTGCTAGCCTCGTCACCAGTACGGCGTTATTGATGCTACTATATATTGAATGGCAGTACGACTTAATGCAGGTTTTGAATTGCAGCAGTCTGTCGTATGAAAAGGTAGCTTAACACCAAAAAATAGGCAAGCAAAGTGTTTACGTTAAAAAAAAATGACGTCATTTGCTTGGCACTTAGAAATCGGTTTGGCCTAGCCAGAAAAGTAAACTTAAGCCAAATTTAAATTTGTAATCCCCAGTTGGTGTGGCCCCCCCCCCCCCCAAACCACCACCACCACTAGTGTATCACATTCTTAATGCATACATGATTGCAAACAGAATATCCCAATCAGATTTTTTTTGTCCCAAAACTGCTACGAAAAATAACTTGCCTAAGGTGTAATAAGTCGGGTAGGATATTTTGTAAGTGATGCAATGCACCAGCAAACACAATTTGCAAATAAATTCTAGTCTTTTTCTTTTTAAGTTAGGTTAATATACGTGGTTCACCACAGGAAGGTTAATATACGTGGTTCACCACAGGAAGAATTTTTACTGTCACAAATTGGTTATTTAGTAGGCTTACCGGAAGAATACGGACTCCTCTCCGATTAGCTTCTCGTTGGGCTAGAATGATGTAAAATGATCAGCTGAACAACATTTTCCCTTAACATTTTTGGGGCAAAGGCTTAGTTTGGCCGTCAGAAATTAATGAAAGCTGTACTCTAGCACTGACGGACGTACAAGTGCCCGTTGTCTTCCACGTTCCCAGCGAATATCTTTTTCCCGTAAACAGTTCAGGTTAAGTGGGTTGTTATTGTCAGTTTAGTTTGGTTTTGTTGTTATTGTCGGTTAGGTTATAGGTACCGGCTTCTGTTTCCATTTCACTTGTATGAAGTGGTTGGGGTTTGGCGTTTCACTTAAAGGACTTTGGCCCAGTTGAGGCTTTCCTGCGCGACACCGTCTGCCTCGAGCCTGCCTGCCGGCAACAAGATGGCGTCGCAACCCACCTCGCGTAGTGCTAACTTGGACCTAAACCACGGCCAAACGGTGCGTTTGCCCCAAAAATGGAAGAGGAAAACATTATTCGGCAGATAATTCTTAGTCCATTAAAAAAAAAAAAATCGGACAGGAGTCCGTTTCTTCCGATGTTCCATTTAGTAAACATAACCATTGAGCAACTAATTAAATACAAAAAGAGTTCAAACATTAAATATTTCAAAAATTCAAAGCATTTAATAAAACAATTTTTTTTACAGTTTACCATTTGCAGTTACTAGACAGACTAAGTTAAAAGGTTAGGAATGGAAGGTTAGTGTAAACTAGGCTAGTCTTACAGTTAATCTAGTTCTTTAACTCTTTAATATCATTACAGATAAGTTACACAAATTTCTAAGTAGACCCAAAGTACCATTTCTACGAGAGCCAAAAGGCAACAGAGTTTACAATCTTAGAAAGGTTATGATCAGTTACCGATACTTCAGCACCGCACCCTAATGCTGGCATGTCATTTGACAAACATTTCTCATGAGCCAGCAACTATAAACAACTGTCCTGGTTTTTTTTTTTTTTACCCTTCTACTTTACTTAAACCTTTCTTTGCGAACCATTCGTTACTGTGGTCGTCTGCCATCGCTTTATCGAGCAAATCGTCCCCCTTTGGATCCACTTGCGACAGTTCGCGGAACGCTTCGTCGCCCACGAAACAAATTTCATGGCCATTGGGATCGGCCAGAATGACAACCTGCACTGTGGCTTTACCGGGGGTATCTAAGCTGATGAACGGTTGAATAATGGTTTGGTCGTTTTCTACCATCACCTGCTCGATGCCGGGCAGTTCGGCACTTGGGCACGAAAAGGCAATTCTACCAAAGGCTTTAGCATGTTCGACACTACCATTGATATTTCGCAGTTCCAACTTGCACTGGTTTTCATCGTACCCAAGAAGTGCCTCATCCGCATCTTGGAAGAATACAGTCATGTTGCATAACTTGGTCCAATATTCAACAGATTTCAGCATGTCGGAACTAGCCAAAATAACTTTTTTAACGGGATCCTCATTGGCATCTTGGTCTTCATCTAACAAATAAAACTTGTATCCGTCTGGGGCTTGGACAACATTTATACCATTTTCGTTTGTAATGGGCCAATTGAGTTTTTCGGCATTTTCGATGGCTTTCTTGGAAGCTATTGTCATGCCAATGAAATCGTTTCCAAACTTATAACTACTAACACCATAATTGTACGTGAGTTCTACTACGAAATGGTTGTCTTCTGGTCCATATCCAACCATAGTCTTACTCCATTTGCCGTCGTAGGGTCCATTACACGTGGCCTTGCATCCTTCTTCAAACTCTTCATGGCGTAGTACTTTCATACCCAAAACTTCACGGTAAAATTTGGCAGTTGCGGCACGGTCCCCAATTTTAAAAACATAATGAAGAGCACGTCTTGTTGCCATTTTGACTACTTGAACTGACAATAGATTAGCCAAACGTACTTTCGATAGAGACAGACAGCTCCTTAGACAAACGCCCACTTGTTGACGTGACAGACAGTGGTTACAGCGACCCAGATGTGAATAATGAATATTATGTAAATCAGTTTTTTTGCATGTGACTATGCAGTGTTTCGTATTAAAATATACTCCCTTACTGACAGACGGTTTTCTAATACACTAACCTAGCCTAAATACATTTGTTTGAGCATTACGGCGTTTAAATTTTGTAGGCTTCTTGTGTATAGTCTTACTTTACTTTACCGATCACCCACAATACTTCGCAAAGCTCAAATACATAATTTCTTTTTATACGGCTATTTATCGCACAAATATTTATCCAATATGCTTTTATATTAGCAGTAATTGTATAAAAACTACTTTAATCTAGCTGACCTTTTCTGTGGTGTGGGCTTAAACAAAGCCACCTTCTCTTAGGTGGCGAAAACAGTTGATGAGTTTTGCTAACAAGTGGAAAATCTATTCAAGATGGCAGCCTCCATACCCAACGAACTTGTAAGTGGAGAAATGTGAGAAAACTATTTTAGCCATACGTGATTGTTCAAATTTGAATTGCATTGATCTGTTTAAAAATAAATATTGGTGGAATTAAAATATAACTTTCTTTGCAACAGTGAATCCGTCAATAATGAAAAAGTACATTCTTGAGTACGCGTTGTATTGTTGTTGCTGTCCGTGAGTTAATGTGTGGTCGTTTTCGTCCCTCTGATT
Organism: Lithobius niger; assembly: GCA_023313725.1. NCBI lineage: Eukaryota > Metazoa > Arthropoda > Chilopoda > Lithobiomorpha > Lithobiidae > Lithobius > Lithobius niger. Next base: position 911 of record JAHWFP010244996.1, on the reverse strand, counting down.
GCGTGTGGATAATAATTACACTCATCTGAGCACAATTTAACCAAACCTCAGGCACGGTACAAATAAGACAAAACTTTTGCGTGTGGAATTTACCTTGGGGGAACTAGTTTACAGAAACCAATTTTGTTTCTGTGACGAATTTTATTTTGCTTTTTAAATACAAATGCTCTTTGAGTCGCTAATTTACATTTTCCAGCAGTTTTACATTGTAAACCTCCAACAGTACCTTTAACAACTGCAACCTCTGCATTGTTTGTGCTCAACATGTGGCATTATGGTATCGTGCGCGTCTCCATATTTATCCTCCATTTGACGGGTCTGGTCATTAATTGGCTGTGATTGTTAATGTCACTCAGATTTGACCTACGGCTGTGGGTATGTAAGTTTTAGTCAGGGTTGGCACCAGGGTAGTGTAATTGGTTGTGATTACCGATTGGTTGCCCCAGCTGGAACATACCATCGGCATGCTCTATAGCCTAGCACCTCAATTATCGATCAAATGAACCTGTGATGTTTTTCCATAAGTGCATGTTGCATAAAAACAAAATTTGCGTTGGCTTCGGTTGACTCTTTAACTACTCGACACGCTGTACGGCTACGTAATCCAATTTTGGTGGAGCTACGTATATCAAAAGTGGGTGTTCGGAGCAGTTTTGAAATGAGGGGCTTGGGAAATTGTAACGTGGAAAATGGCCTGTGTTTAGTCCTGACCTTTTGTATTTGGGAAATTCGGGGAAACTCAAGATCGGATTGGGTGTCCCTAAGGAGTTGTCGGCTCTTCAAAATTCGTAGCCTACAGGTTGTGTTACGCTGCTATTTGCTTGTCTTGCTCCATGCATTATGTACCCGATTTGGTTCGGTGTCTTGTTTCGTCGCACTGTTGGCCCAGTGGACAACTGTTAAAGTTGGGG